>JAVIAB010000059.1:12414487-12686987 GCA_032433765.1 Megaustenia siamemsis | reverse complement strand
TCCTGGTTTTATCTTTCTTTGTCTCTTTCCTTTTGTAAATTTGGAAATTTTGTTTCGCTGCCGTCAGCATTTGCTTATTTAGAACATTCTTTGCACATTTTTCATTTTAATTTCCCTTATAGCCTTGATGCTCTTGAATTACAAGTTCCTACATTCTTTTATTTATTTATATAGTTTACTTATTCAAGTCACACATTTATCTTTTCTTTGATGTTTAAAATAGCAAAATCCCAAAAGATTGACATCAGTCATTTTGTCGATGTAAGTTTTAAATATAATTCCCTTATAGACATGACATTCTTCAATCGTTAAGGTTCTATTTTCGTTTCTTCCATTTTAATTAATTTTGCTTATTCAAGTCACAAGGAAATCTTCATCCCAACGTTGTGCTACCAATGCCAGCCCTGGGCCCTAGATACAAGAACAATATGAAAAATAACCTCTACTGAGATGAAATGTGTTAGACGAATGACAGGAAACAACTTTAAAGACAAGATCAGAAATGAAGAACTGAGAAAAAATCAGGGAATAGCCCCCGCCATAGAATATATAAGGAAACAACAGATAAAATGGTTTGGCCACGTGACATGGCAGAGTGATCAAAACACAACACAACGAGCCCTCAATAAACGTTGCGAGAACACCAGACTCAAGGGTTGACCACGAAAAAGATTGCTCGATGGAATATTAGAAGCACTAGGAAACATAACAGCAGCAGAAGCGAACAGAAGAGCAAAAGACCGCAAATTATTTCTCCCCTCGACACTGAAGGGCAAATAAGGAAGGAAAGAAGAAGAAGACGCCACAAGCTTATGTTATCTTTAATGTTTGAAAGAGCATAATCTCAACTGATAATACACCTCGATGATGTAGGTCCATGATGCAAACAACAAGCAATGGCAGGAAGAAACTGCACGGAGATCTGGGACTTCTAACTACCCTAATGTTATGATGTGTACATGATGGCGGAAGTAAGGGATTGTTGAACATTTGTGGAACAAAATAGGGGTTGGTGTGGTCTAATACGTCAGACCTCTGGACGAGAAGGTCTTGGGTTCGATCCCCTGCCACAGGCGGTGGGAATTTGTCAAAAATGTAATCCATGGTTTCTTCATAGCATTCTATTGGTCTCAGGACAATGAGATTCGATGCCAACTCGGGTAACGGCAAACAACTAGAGGTGCTCGTGTGTATTATGCGCACGTTATAGAACGTTTGGTTGTTGACAATAAAAAAGTAGGTCATAATGGCTGCTGACCGGGCAAGAAATTGGTAAACAAATCTAGACACGCTGGGGACGGATTTTTCATGAGGCGGAGATATGGCGGCTTTGTCGTAAACTACTGTCACAACAAATAAATAAACACAGAAGAAAGAAAGAAAGAAGGAAAGAAAGAAAGAAAGAAAGAAAGAAAGAAAGAAAGAAAGAAAGAAAATCTATCTGCTATGAAAGTCTTCTTAAAGTAACAATTGTAAAGTCTTCCCTATGTGGATGTTTGTCAAAGGCCTCATCATCTTCTTCATCTAGACACTCCTCAATAATGCATACGATTCTTAATTTTACTGAGTTTTCTTGGATTATTTATTTTACATCTTCTCATCTCGTGATCTAGCCAGCTCCATCTCTCTCCTATTATCTTTGTGTGCATCTCCTCTTGGCTACATCCCTTGACGAGCTACTCGAACTTACTCCATTTGGCAAAAATACTTATAGAATGTTCCTCAAATTGGGGCAGGTCAGTATCATCATCATCATCTTCTTCATCATCATCAGGTCGCATGCCCTTTGCAGAACGTTGCATTCATCACAGTTTGTCTGAAAGAATCTATGTCTTTAGCCAGATCTCCTACTACTTCTGTTGTCATGTTCGGGGTCTCCTTGATGTCTTGAAGTCACCTTATTCTTGGTCTGCCCCTGACACATCCTGGAACCATGGATTCCATTATTGTTCTTGCCAGCCCATGTGTCTTTTGACTTGGCCATAGTGTCACAAAATCGATGTTTTTATGCTCCTCATTTTTGTCCATGAATATCCGTTCTCTATCACTGAATTCTAGGCATTAATTGTCATTATCACTTACAATGTCGTCGGGCGTAGGAGATCATGTCCCTCCATAACTTTCTGTCACTGTATGAACTTTCAACTTTTCTAACAGCAACCGGACATAGCAAACGCTCGCCACATTAAAGTTCTGGGCCACGGCCACCTACGATAGAAAGACCAGCGGGATGAGAGGGAAATCTCAGAAAACCACCACAAATGTGACGTCTTAAATAATGCGAACGGTTGCGTAATTCTACGTACAACCGCCCCTGCTCGCAATGTTGAAAACGTCAGAAAACTGGGGTAAATCATTTCTGCCCACTAGCCTTACTACTGCAGATGGCTGTGGATGGTCTAAAAAGAATGCAGCTCAGGAAAGAAAACACTGAAAATACATTCATTGAAGAAAAATACAATTCAGGTAAAGTAATGATGTGGAAAAAAAGACAATTGAATGGCAAGGAACGATCCCCAACTCACACCTCCGCCTCCCAAACTCTCTCTCTCTCTCTCTCTCTCTCGCTCTCTCTCTCTCTCTTCGCTGTGTGCGTTACAGCGTCGAAGGAAGCTGCATTGTAATTTTCAAAGCTTCTTTTTATTTCCTTCACGCATAGTTTTTTTCTGATAACGGCTATATATTATATATATATATGTAGAATGTTATTTACTGACTACGGCATTATGTCTCTAATCACTTACTACACAATGTTATTTGCTGACTACAACGTTATGTCTCTAATCATTTACTACAGAATGTTGTTTGCTGACTACAACGTTATGCCTCTAATCACCTACTAAAAAAAAAAACTATCTTTACGTCACATAGTACCATTGCTGGTGTGTGTTGGGGGGCAACGATAGAACCAGAGGGATAAAGGCCGTTTGGTCAAGCAGTCGCCACGACGTATGAGACTAAGGATTTTTATTTCACCTCCGATAGAAAAAAACCTATCGTAGCCCAGCTAGTGGTTAATTTGCATTCGAATACAGACCGCACATCTTATCCCTGGACATAACTAGGGCTGAGTAGTATTCCACTTCAATCAAAGGTCGAATTGGATCGTTCAAAATTCTAAAATCTTTGTTTCTATGTTTTATTGCTTTAAAAAATCAAGAATTAACTTCAAAATTATCTTATTATTATGAATACAGACAATCCTCCTAGTTTAACAGATCTTGTCAACAGGCAGAATTTGCAAAGTTCTACGGCGTCCATGTTTAAACTTTGCTTATCATTTTTTGTGTGCTTTCCAGAGTCTATAAATACCTAGGGAATAATAGAACAAAGAAGTATGTGTTAGCACTCGGAAAAATTGACAGACAAACAACAATAGAAAAAAACGAAGAACAATATATGGTCCGAAGTGGGATCGAACCCGTACTCATGGGCACCGCGCCTTGCCACGAGAAGCCGAACGCTTGGCACACTGCCACGCAGCCAACTAAAAAATTGGCTATTGTAGCAGTGTCTTACACGATGATTTTTTTGTACTTTCCTATTAATGCAAGTATTTTTTTGTACTTTCCTATTAATTTATTAATTTCCTATTAATTATTTCTTATCAAACAAAAAAATTTACAAACTCATACCCGAACAGTTGGTGGCGACAGCTCAAGAAAACCTCCTCGGTAGACCCCTGTACTTAGATCACACCGTAATGAATCCTTCTACAGTATCACACCCCCTCCTCAATACTAATGTCCACTTTAATATAATTCATATTACAGCCTTATGTTAATGTCCACATCTAATATCCACTTTGTTCTAACATAGTAACATCATATAACACCCTTATAACGGTGCAATGTTCACTTGAATGTATTGTGTATCACATTTTTATAAACATGCCTACATAAACATCAAATCAAATGTAAAATATGGCCCAAGCTGATATTAACGAGCCACACTATATATAATAACACATCCCAACATTAAATTAATGTCCATAATAATGTAAAATATCATAACCTGAAATTAATGTTTACAATAAAGTAACACACATTACAACTTTAAATTAATGTTTACAATAAAGTAACGCACATTACAACTTTAAATTATTGTTTACAATAAAGTAACACACATTACAACTTTAAATTATTTTTTTACAATAAAGTAACACACATTACAACTTTAAATTATCGTTTACAATAAGGTAACACACATTACAACTTTAAATTATTTTTTACAATAAAGTAACACACATTACAACTTTAAATTATCGTTTACAATAAAGTAACACACATTACAACTTTAAATTATTGTTTACAATAAAGTAACACACATTACAACTTTAAATTATTGTTTACAATAAAGTAACACACATTACAACTTTACATTAGTGCTTACAATCATGTAACACACATTACAGCTTTACATTAGTGCTTACAATCATGTAACACACATTACAACTTTACATTAATATAACACACATTGCAATTTTACATTAATGTTTACAATAATGTAACACACATCAAAATCATAAATTAATATCTGTTACTATACCCATAGGTTCAGTGGACATTCTTGATGTGTTCGAGTTCAAAACCTTGACAGAGGATATTGGAATCGAGCGAGTTGCCGGTCTTTGTCCAGACAGAGTGATCTCCGATGACCCCAATGAGACGGGCACTGTGGAAGACCCTGCCTGGAGAATCAGGTCTGCTGAGTTCCTGCCTCATCGGAAGATCTCTGAAGTGTTCAAAAGTAAGTGTCATAAAGAGTCAGTTTGGGTAGGTAGAGAGGGCAAGTCTGTAGAGGGTATGGAGAAATTGAGATTGGGTAGGTAGACAGGGCAAGTATGTAGATGGTATGGAGAAATTGAGATTGGGTAGGTAGACAAGGCAAGTCTGTAGACGGTATGGAGATATTGAGATTGGGTAGGTAGACAGGGCAAGTATGTAGACGGTATGGAGATATTGAGATTTGGTAGGTAGACAGGGCAAGTATGTAGACGGTATGGAGAAATTGTGATTTGGTAGGTAGAGATAGCAAGTATGTAGACGGTATGAAGAAATTGATTTTGGGTAAGTAGACATGGCAAGTATGTAGACGGTATGAAGAAATTGATTTTGGGTAAGTAGACATGGCAAGTATGTAGACGGTATGAAGAAATTGATTTGGGTAAGTAGACATGGCAAGTATGTAGACGGTATGAAGAAATTGATTTTGGGTAAGTAGACATGGCAAGTATGTAGACGGTATGAAGAAATTGATTTTGGGTAAGTAGACATGGCAAGTATGTAGACGGTATGAAGAAATTGAGATTGGGTAAGTAGACATGGCAAGTATGTAGACGGTATGAAGAAATTGATTTTGGGTAAGTAGACATGGCAAGTATGTAGACGGTATGAAGAAATTGAGATTGGGTTGGTAGACAGGGCAAGTATGTAGATGATACGTAGAAGTTAAAATTGGGTAGATTGACAGGCTAAATATGTAGACAGTATGGAGAAATTACGTTTGGGTAGATTAACAGGGAAAGTATGCAGACGTTACGGAGAAATTAGGTGTAGATATTAAGTTGTGTTTTGTCCTGATTATGCTAGTCAATATAAGAAGGTAGTTTGCCATTCCTTTCTTCTTGGCAGTGACTGTACTAGTCGAAGATCGCAGCCATTGTCTCTATACATGAGATCCTCTGCCTGCCATCGTGGAGTGGGGACCATAACCGGCATTACTTGTGGTTGCTCCCACAACACCATCCACCACCTGTTCCAAAGGACAGCGAAAACATAAATGAAAAGACTATTAGAGCGAACAGAGATGGGATTTCTCAGAAGAATGTTGAAAGTTCCCTGGACAGCTAAAAAGGTCAATAAAGAAATTCTCAAAGAGGCCAACACAAAAAGGGAACTCCTAAAGAACATCAGAAAGAAACATTCAACATTTTTTGGGCACATCATGAGAAGAGGAAAGTTGGAATACTTGGTTACAACTAGCAAAATAAAATGAAAGAGAGATCGCGGACGACAAAGAGAGAAAATACTGGATAGCTTGGTGTCATGGCATGGAAAACAGTCAACAACAGAACTGATACGATGTACTGTAGATAAGAGATTGTGGAAGGCCATGATCGCCTACGCCATCCTGTATGGCACATAATGATGATGGGGAAATTAAGATAGGGTAGATTGACAGGGATAGTCATTATCATCATCGAGTGCCTTCTCCGCAACAAAGGTTGGCTACCATGGACCATTCTACTCTGTTTCTTGCTTTAATGGTGCAGGCTGTCATTGATTGACTTGTCCTTCTTTTGATGTTACTCGTCCATGTTAGTCTTGGTCTGCCTCTGCCTCTTTTACCTTGTATTTTCCCTTCCAATATTACTTTTAGTAGGCTGTTGTGTCTTTTAACATGCCCCAAAAATGTCATTTGTCTTATCTTAATTGTATTTAGTAGTTCTCTTTTCATTTTCAGTCGTTTTAAAAACTTCATCGTTTGTTATCTTTTGTTTCCATCCAATTCTACCTATGCTTCTATAAATCCACATTTCAAAGGCTTGAATTTTCTGTTATGTTTTCTTGTCTAATGTCCATGTTTCTGCACCATACAGGAATATTGAAAAGATGTAACATTTTGCCATTCTTAGTTTCAGCAATGTTGATATTTGTTTTGTTGTTAGTATATTTTTCATGGCATTACAATTACTTTTTGCCCTACCTATTCTTTTGTTTATTTCAATTTTACATTTTCCATCATTGGTTATAGTATGTCCCAGGTAGTTGTAACTCTGGACTGTCTCCAGATATATTCCCTCAACTGTGATATTTAATTGTAGGTCTTACAGGGGTAGTATGTAGACGGTATTGAAAGATTAAGATTGGGTAGATTGAAAGGACAAGTAAGTGGACGGTAAGGGGAAATTAAGATTGGGTAAATTTGGTAGATAGTTAGGGTATTATATGGTAGAAAGAAACTAAGTTTTGGTAGATAGTTAGGGTATTATATGGTAGAAAGAAACTAAGTTTTGGTAGATAGTTAGGGTATTATATGGTAGAAAGAAACTAAGTTTTGGTAGATAGTTAGGGTATTATATGGTAGAAAGAAACTAAGTTTTGGTAGATAGTTAGGGTATTATATGGTAGAAAGAAACTAAGTTTTGGTAGATAGTTAGAGTATTATATGGCAGAAACAAACTAAGTTTTGGTAGATAGTTAGGGTATTATTTGGTAGAAAGAAACTAAGTTTTGGTAGATAGTTAGGGTATTATTTGGTAGAAAGAAACTAAGTTTTGGTAGATAGTTAGGGTATTATTTGGTAGAAACAAACTAAGTTTTGGTAGATAGATAGAGTATTATTTGGTAGAAAGAAACTAAGTTTTGGTAGATAGTTAGAGTATTATATGGTAGAAAGAAACTAAGTTTTGGTAGATAGTTAGAGTATTATATGGTAGAAACAAACTAAGTTTGGTAGATAGTTAGGGTATTATTTGGTAGAAAGAAACTAAGTTTTGGTAGATAGTTAGAGTATTATATGGTAGAAAGAAACTAAGTTTTGGTAGATAGATAGGGTATTTAGATGGACGAAAGAAAATACATTTTGATAGGTAGACAAGGTATATAGATGCTAGATAGAAATTAAATTTGGGTACGTAGACAGGGAAATTAGGTTAAACACAAGAATAAAAAAATGTTAAACTCCAATGTTAAATCAGTCCCATTATATGGCTATGAAACATGAACAACAAAATTATCAGGACCTTCATTCATGGATGTTTAAGTAGATTAAAAGGATGGAAATGAGAGGACAAAATCTCTAACGTAGAATTATGGAAAGTACCAGTCTGATACCAGTGAATAAAGGCATACAACGAAGACGGTGTCGCTGGATAGAAAACATACTGCGGAAGCCAATTGAGAGTGTTACAATGTAGCTTTTATTTTGGAATCAAGAGGAGAAAATTCAAAGAGGTTGAGCAAAATATTCTTGGAGAAGACAAGTGGAGGCAGAGATGAAGAGGATGGGAAGACATGGGATGATCTTAAAAGAAGCGCAAGAAACAGAACGGTTTGGAGAGTGTTTGCTGAAACCCTATGCTCCACAGGGAGTTGAAAGGTGGAATAAGAAGAAAGCAGACAGGGTGTGTAGACGGTGGAACGAAATAATAATGTCATAATTTTATATGGAAGGCTACTTTTACATACAAAGTTACTCTATAATTTTATATAGGCTACCCTCATAATTTTTTTATGGAAGGCTACTTTTATATACAAAATTACTCTATAATTTTATACAGGTTACTCTCATAATTTATATGGAAGGCTACTTTTATATACAAAGTTACTCTATAATTTTATACAGGCTACTCTCATAATTTTATATGGAAGGCTACTTTTATATACAAAATTACTCTATAATTTTATACAGGTTACTCTCATAATTTTATATGGAAGGCTACTTTTATATACAAAATTACTCTATAATTTTATACAGGCTACTCTCATAATGTAGGTCTCAGTGTTGTAATCCCTTCTAATCACAGATGGCATCCCGCAAGATTTCTCCATCATAGTCACTATGAGACCTGATGAAGGCGTTGAGGGCTTGATATTCTCCATGTACAACGAGGCCACTGCTCAGGAAATCATGTCCCTCAGCGTGGGAGAGGGACCACAATTCCTGTACAGGGACGCACACAACCTGCCAGGTGAAGAGGGCTGTCCAAGATTTGATATCACCCTCAATGATGGAAAGTAAGTATGGTTCGTTCTAATGTCCGTTCTAAAACTCATTTCCTTTTCAAAATACTGTAACTTAATAACTGTTTGGTTTCAGTTGTTGACCTTTCAGTATGTAAACTGTTTACTGTCATGACATTTTATATAAAACAATTCTTTGAAAACAAATAAATGGTTTTTATTTTATCATAATTTCGGTATCAGGTCTACGTTTCATTAACAAGAGCGTGTTTACGATAGCGGCTTGTTAAACCAATGATCAATGGTTCTATACCAAGCGAGAGAAAAGCAAATCCACCATCAGTAATCAAGAAAAGACGATGGTCATATGTTGGATATGTGATGAGGAGAGATAATAAACGAATAACAAAGCAAGCCCTCAAGTGGGAAACAACAGGTAAGAGGAAAAGAGACCGACCCAGAGAGACACAGAAGAAGATTGATCAGAGAGGCAAGAGCAGCAGTAACTGGCTCCCTCAGTGAGATAGAGTCGCTTGCACAGAACAGAGACATATGGCGAGATTTGATAAAATATCTTTACAAGGATTGAAAAGTGCTAGAAAAAAAAATTAGATAAGAGAAAGAGTATCTGGATCTATGCCCTATGGGCCTGCTAGGTCTCGAAAGGTCAATAGATAGAATTGCGGTATATCAATAAAACACATACATAATTGTACTATATGGCCTTTGGTGTTTTGGCGGAATGTTGATAACAAGCAATTGTAATACGTCAGTAGTTTGGTAAAATATTAGTGTTATAGATGAATGTTGTTTTGCTGAACAGCTTCTCTCGTGTTTGAATCTGCCAATATTGGATAACAGAACACAGTCTTGTATGACTCCTTGTTTTATGTATTGGAGCTGTCCCGTTTGGTTGCTAATTCGTATGTTTAAGGGTTGTTTCTTGCCAGTTCATGTTTTTTTAAGGATTGACAGATCCTTGCCATCAATGTTTAACTCTTTCAGTGCGGAAGGTTTTTATCAATTTAGCGGTAGAGATTTCAGAGACAACACTTTTCATGTTTTTAAATATTAATCTACATGTTTATATTTATCTAACACTTTACATTTTAGATATGAATCTTTAGATAATTAAACAAGGAATTATATTTCACCAATACCAAGATGATAAAAGACATGTAAAAAGAATATTGTTTGATGACAGTTTACGCTAATCAAATTGAGAGTGACGCACTGTGCGGCTAAACGTACATGACTGAAATCGGCATGGCGCATAGTGAGTCGAAGCGTACGGAGAGAGTTAATTTCTCCAGCATATTGATTATTTCCACATGATTTTCTTTGTCAAATGCCTTTGTGTTGTCTATAAAGCACATATATAGATCTTTCTTTACCTCTATAGCTTTCTATCAATGTTCTCAGGATGTATATTGCATTATTAATGCCCTTTCCTTTCACAAATCCACATTGTTCCTCACTTATTTCTGGTTTTATTTTGTTCCTTACACGTCTCATGATGATTCTTAGTAATATTTTAGTCATATGGCTCATGAGACTAATAGTGCGATGGTCTTCACAATCAGTGGCTCCTGACTTCTTCGGTATGGCTACAAAGACAGATTTTAGTAGATCTTCAGGTATGTGTCGAGTGTTATATATGTCATTGAGTAGTTTTGTTATGACTTGTACTCCCAACTCTCCTAATGCATTTCTCTCTTCGATTGTTATATTGTCAGGACCTGGAGCTTTGCCTCTTTTAATGTGTTGAATTGCCTCCTCCATTTTACTTTGCATTATTAGTGAGCCTGTGTCTTTGTTTAAATAGTTTAGCTCTGGTCTTTCATCTTTCATATATTTTGTCCATCTTTCCATTATCTTCTCCTGTCCCATTATTACATTTCATGCTTTTGATTTCAATCATCCTGAAACTCTGACTTCTTTTCTTCCTGTTAATTCATTTAACTGATTTAGCACAAATTTTGATTCTTTCTTTTATTGTTTTTCCATTTCTTCACATTTCTGCTTTAACCATCCTTTTTTTGCTTCTTTGCATATGTTTTGGATCTCTTTGTGCAATATTTTGTATGTTTCTTTCTTACGTTTTGGGAGCCACGATAGTTCAGTGGTTAGTGAACTGGACTACAAAGGACAAGAGGTAGGGTTCGATCCCAACCGACGGCTTACGGGTTCACCCAGGCTTAAATGGGTACCGGATTTTTTCTTGGAAAGTAAAACGGCACGGGGGTAAAACCGACCACAATACCCCAAAACTCATGTGCTGAAAGTCTGTAAAATGTATGGTCACTAACACCATATTCCCTATACGCCCCTTGGCGTGACGGGGCTCTTTACTTTTTCTTAACATTTCTTATGTTTCTGTCTTCCGTCCATTATTTCTAGTATTTCTTCTGTCATGCACTTCTTTTTGTTGATTCTTTTAATCACTGGTATTCTAGCTATCCTGTATAAACTCATACGTATGTTCACTGACAGTCACGAACTATAACCGTATGTGTAGGCACCCTCATCCCAAAGAGATACAGAGAGAGAGAGATCAGCAGAGAAGCCTGTCAGGCAGGCTGTGCTACACCGTATCGAGGAATTTAAGCGCAACATACATACACACACATATATACGCACCACAGACATATATCTTTTGATTTCTAGAACAATGAATACACTCCTATTTACGATTGTGTTATATCTTCATTCTTCTTATTCTTCTACTTCTTCTTTCATTTCTCATTTGCCTTTCAGAGTCGAGAGGAGATATAATTTGTAGTCTGTTGTATATATCTTTATAGATCAATCAGATTTATATAGATCAATCAGATTGTACAGATCAATCAGATTGTATAGATCAATCAGATTTATGTAGATCAATCAGATTTGTATACATCAATTAGATTTGTATAGATCAATCAGATTTGTGTAGATCAATCAGATTGTATGGATCAATCAGATTTGTATAGATTTGTGTAGATCAATCAGATTGTATGGATCAATCAGATTTGTATAGATCAATCAGATTTATGTAGATCAATCAGATTTATGTAGATCAATCAGATTTGTATAGATCAATCAGATTTGTGTAGATCAATCAGATTTATGTAGATCAATCAGATTTGTATAGATCAATCAGATTTGTGTAGATCAATCAGATTTGTGTAGATCAATCAGATTTGTATAGATCAATCAGATTTATGTAGATCAATCAGATTTGTGTAGATCAATCAGATTTGTATAGATCAATATCTTCATTGATGTTAAAATTATAGAAAAAATCCCGGGCTTTGTATCGAGTGAGACACCATGTATTAGTCTTTGATGGCAAGTCGGCTATTTTGTATTGTCTTCTTTTACCACAAACCTTTAACCATCTATTGTCAATGTTTCAGTTTAATGTTCTTTCAGTTAATCATTAAAAAGCATGAAATGTGTTACGAAATCAAACTAAGCATTTTATTATGTTACAGAGGTTATATTGCATGTTAAATAGCAAGTAGAGCTATATATGTGTTAGTACATCTGTGGCGAGTTTTGGTTAGTATTCTTCTACTTCGCGTTCCTTCCATATTTGCCTTTCAGGCGTTGAGAGGAGATAAAGTTTGCAGGGTTTTTTTTTTTCGAATATTCTTGCAATCCGTCTTTTTAAGTGGTCGACCCATGAGTCTGGTGTTCTCGTAACGTTATTAAAGGCTCGTTGTGTTGTGTTTTAGTCACTCTGTTCTTGTTATTTGTGTTGTGTTTTAGTCACTCTGTTCTTGTTATTTGTGTTGTGTTTTAGTCACTCTGTTCTTGTTATTTGTGTTGTGTTTTAGTCACTCTGTTCTTGTTAATTGTGTTGTGTTTTAGTCACTCTGTTCTTGTTAATTGTGTTGTGTTTTAGTCACTCTGTTCTTGTTATTTGTGTTGTGTTTTAGTCACTCTGTTCTTGTTATTCGTCTAACACATTTTATATCGGTAGTTGTTATTGTTATTGTTTGTGAGTCTAGCGTCTAGGTTTGGCATTGGTAGCACAACGATGTGGTGAAGGTTGCGATGTAGACAAGTGTTGTCAGAAGTGAGTGAGAAGAAATGATAACACCACTCAAGAAGCAATTAAAAACGTGGCAAACATGTGAAAGGTTCAAACAGCAATTCTTTAGCTTGTCTGCACCCATTTAATAAGTGTCTCGTGTCTGTGTTCATTGTATCTTTAGAATTCCCAGATTACTTGAATATGAATTGTTAGTTTGTAGATTTGATTTTGAACGAAGAACGTTAATCTCTAAAATGCCGTTTGATGTTGTTGTTGTTGTTGTTGTGGATCCAGCGACCTTTGAGCTGACGCCCTTCCCACCAATGCCATGTAGTAGTATCTGCAAGTATTTTTAAGTTCTGCTGTTGTTCCGTACAGTGTATTCCATTTGGAGGGTCTTTGGGGAAATAGTGTTGTTCTGATATCAGTGAGCTCAGGACATTGAAACAGGTGATGTTCTACAGTTTCTTAAATCACCCACAGGGTGATTACAGAGTTGTTGTTGTTGTTGTACAAGACGGTACATTTCTTCATGATTTTGCGATAGCAGCAACAGTCATTGGTTCTTGATCTCTTCTGGCAGTTCTAAGAGATTAACATGTCTGGCGAAATTTTGCGGTTGTTCATGTTAACGATATCTATGTCAGTTAGAGCGCAGCAGTACTAGTTTGAAGGATTAGAGTTTGGCACTACTGGGCTTGGTGAATGGTTAATCACCAAGTTTTTCTTTGTTAACACGAACCACATAAAAAGTATATCAATAAGCTCATTTTTATTTTAAAGCAAAGTGTTAAGTCAGTAGTAATGTTTCTAATAGTTGTAGAGCCTCTGTCAGTCATAGTTGACTATAGTAGACTCTGTCAGTCATAGTTGACTATAGTAGACTCTGTCAGTCATAGCTGACTATAGTATCCTCTGTCAATCATAGTTGACTATAGTAGCCTCTGTCAGTCATAGTTGACTATAGTAGCCTCTGTCAGTCATAGTTGACTATAGTAGCCTCTGTCAGTCATAGTTGATTATAGTAGCCTCTGTCAGTCATAGTTGACTATAGTAGCCTCTGTCAATCATAGTTGAATATAGTAGCCTCTGTCAATCATAGTTGAATATAGTAGCCTCTGTCAGTCATAGTTGACTATAGTAGCCTCTGTCAGTCATAGTTGACTATAGTAGCCTCTGTCAGTCATAGTTGATTATAGTAGTCTCTGTCTGTCATAGTTGACTATAGTAACCTCTGTCAGTCATAGTTGACTATAGTAACCTCTGTCAGTCATTGTTGACTATAGTAACCTATGTCAGTCATTGTTGACTATAGTAACCTATGTCAGTCATAGTTGACTATAGTAATCTCTGTAAGTCATAGTTGACTATAGTAACCTCTGTCAGTCATAGTTTACTATAGTAGCCTCTGTCAGTCATAGTTGACTATAGTAGCCTCTGTCAGTCATAGTTGACTATAGTAGCCTGTGTCAGTCATAGCTGACTATAATAGCCTCTGTCAGTCATAGTTTACTATAGTAGCCTCTGTCAGTCATAGTTGTCTATAGTAGCCTCTGTCAGTCATAGTTTACTATAGTAGCCTCTGTCAGTCATAGTTGTCTATAGCAGCCTCTGTCAGTCATAGTTTACTATAGTAGCCTCTGTCAGTTAAAGTTTACTGTAGTAGCCTCTGTCAGTCATAGGTGACTATAGTAGCCTCTGTCAGTCATAGTTGTCTATAGTAGCCTCTGTCAGTCATAGTTGACTATAGTAGCCTCTGTCAGTCATAGTTGACTATAGTAGCCTCTGTCAGTCATAGTTGATTATAGTAGTCTCTGTCTGTCATAGTTGACTATAGTAACCTCTGTCAGTCATAGTTGACTATAGTAACCTCTGTCAGTCATAGTTTACTATAGTAGCCTCTGTCAGTCATTGTTGACTATAGTAACCTATGTCAGTCATAGTTGACTATAGTAATCTCTGTAAGTCATAGTTGACTATAGTAACCTCTGTCAGTCATAGTTTACTATAGTAGCCTCTGTCAGTCATAGTTGACTATAGTAGCCTCTGTCAGTCATAGTTGACTATAGTAGCCTGTGTCAGTCATAGCTGACTATAATAGCCTCTGTCAGTCATAGTTTACTATAGTAGCCTCTGTCAGTCATAGTTGTCTATAGTAGCCTCTGTCAGTCATAGTTTACTATAGTAGCCTCTGTCAGTCATAGTTGTCTATAGCAGCCTCTGTCAGTCATAGTTTACTATAGTAGCCTCTGTCAGTTAAAGTTTACTGTAGTAGCCTCTGTCAGTCATAGGTGACTATAGTAGCCTCTGTCAGTCATAGTTGTCTATAGTAGCCTCTGTCAGTCATAGTTTACTATAGTAGCCTCTGTCAGTCATAGTTGTCTATAGCAGCCTCTGTCAGTCATAGTTGACTATAGTAGTCTCTGTCAGTCATAGTTGACTATAGTAGCCTCTATCAGTCATAGTTGACTATAGTAGCCTCTGTCAGTCATAGTTGACTATAGTAGACTCTGTCAGTCATAGTTGACTATAGTAGCCTCTGTCAGTTATAGTTGACTATGGTAGACTCTGTCAGTCATAGTTGACTATAGTAGACTCTGTCAGTTATAGTTGACTATGGTAGACTCTGTCAGTCATAGTTGACTATGGATTTTGCAACGATCTTAGGAAATGTTTTTTTCTTCTCTTTTCTTTTGCCGCGTATTCTCTTTTTCTATGAATCTGTCTGCTTCTTGTTTGAATGAGATTTAGAGTGTGTTTCCAGAGATTGCGGTCTGCAGCTTTGTCTTCCCAGGCATCCAGTCTTCATGTCACGTTTACACACGTCTATAAATCGAGGTTTTGGGCGCCCTCTAGTTCTTCAGCCATCTGCTAGTTGTCCATAGAGTAAATCTTTTGGTATGCGGGCCATCTTGCATACGGTGTAAGTGGCCAAGCCACTATTATTTGACTGATTGCCACGAGTTGATACGAGCTTGCTGCTCTTTGACTCATTAGATGTGGCGGGTCGTAATAGCTTTCTTGACATTCCCGGCTCTTACTGGAGAGGTTAGAGTTCGTCTGTCCCAGGCTATGCTGGGAAACTACTAGTCCAGCCCAGAGGTACGGCAATACTGGGTCCTCTATATCAGTAACAGCCACCACTACAGGGAACACGGCGATCCTAGTTTCTGTTAGCCAGTCTGGTTTGACGCAGACTGTTACCAGAGGAGACCACGAGGAGGTAGAACTGCTAGGTCTTGGCTGATGGTGTGCCGACCCTGCTATTGCGACCGCAGATCGCAGGCGCTTGTGCTCTCCCGTCAAGCCACTATAGCCTACGTTGTTTGAGCAGCGTGGAAGATGTTCGGGGGGCCTATGTTTCTAGTAGGAGCAGTATTACTAGTAGTAATTGAAGTAGTTGTAATAACATGAGTTGTAATAACTGGAGCTGTTGTAATAACGTGAGTTGTAATAGCAGGAGCTGTTGTAATAACATGAACTGTTGTAATAACATGAACTGTTGTAATAACAGAAGTTGTAATAACAGGAGATGATGTAATAACATGAGTTGTAATAGCAGGAGCTGTTGTAATAACATGAACTGTTGTAATAACATGAGTTGTAATAACAGGAGCTGTTGTAATAACATGAACTGTTGTAATAACATGAACTGTTGTAATAACATGAACTGTTGTAATAACAGGAGTTGTAATAACATGAACTGTTGTAATAATATGAACTGTTGTAATAACATGAACTGTTGTAATAACAGGAGTTGTAATAACATGAACTGTTGTAATAACATGAACTGTTGTAATAACAGGAGTTGTAATAACATGAACTGTTGCAATAACAGGAGCCGTTGTAATAACAGTAGAAAGGACTTCGCCGAGTTTGTTTCTCATTCATCCGAGAAGAGGAGACGAATGGGTGTACAAGGAGGTATATACTGAGAGATTAGGGAGTCTAAAGGTATGATAGGGATCTGGTCGATCCGGAGTTCTTAGTGGGAAAGGCAGGTGTATCTATAACCAACACCTTACCGGACACAATCAGACTGCATTCGTTTCGAGGAATGCTGGGATGGATATGGGGATGCCCCTACAACAATGAAACTGATTTCGTGAATACATTAGTAATAGTAGTATTGTCAAGCTGGGATTGGTCATGTTAAACCTACTACTGCTATAGACAGGTGGGATTGGCCATGTTAAACCTACTACTGCTATAGACAGGTGGGATTGGCCATGTTAAACCTACTACTGCTATAGACAGGTGGGATTGGCCATGTTAAACCTACTACTGCTATAGACAGGTGGGATTGGCCATATTAAACCTACTACTGCTATAGACAGGTGGGATTGGTCATGTTAAACCTACTACTGCTATAGACAGGTGGGATTGGCCATATTAAACCTACTACTGCTATAGACAGGTGGGATTGGCCATGTTAAACCTACTACTGCTATAGACAGGTGGGATTGGCCATGTTAAACCTACTACTGCTATAGACAGGTGGGATTGGCCATATTAAACCTACTACTGCTATAGACAGGTGGGATTGGCCATGTTAAACCTACTACTGCTATGGACATGTGGGATTGCCCATGTTAAACCTACTACTGCTATAGACAGGTGGGTTTGGCCATGTTAAACCTACTACTGCTATAGACAGGTGCGATTGGCCATGTTAAACCTACTACTGCTATAGACAGGTGGGCTTAGCCATGTTAAACCTACTACTGCTATAGACAGGTAGGATTGACCATGTCAAACCTACTACTGCTATAGACAGGTGGGATTGGCCATGTTAAACCTACTACTACTATAGACAGGTGGGATTGACCATTTTAAACCTACTACTGCTATAGACAGGTGGGATTGGCCATGTTAAACCTACTACTGCTATAGACAGGTGGGATTTGTCATGTTAAACCTACTACTGCTATAGACAGGTGGGATTGGCCATGTTAAACCTACTACTGCTATAGACAAGTAAGATTGGTCATGTTAAACCTACTACTGCTATAGACAGGTGGGATTGGGCATGTTAAACCTACTACTGCTATAGACAGGTGGGATTGGCCATGTTAAACCTACTACTGCTATAGACAGGTGGGTTTGGCCATGTTAAACCTACTACTGCTATAGACAGGTGGGATTGGCCATGTTAAACCTACTATTGCTATATACAGGTAACCATTACTGCTTGTATTTTGTTTCCGCTACTTTATGGGGGTTTAGGAAAGATGAAGCCTATGGGACACACTATAACCAGTGATGGAAAATGTACAACTGAAATAAACAAAAGAATAGGAATGGCAAAAAGTAATTGTAATTCCATGAAAAATATACTAACATCATAAACAAATAACACCAGGGATAAAACTAGGAACAGCAAAATGTTACATCTTCTCAATATTCATGTATGGTGCAGAAACATGGACATTAAACAAGAAAACAGAACAGAAAATTGAAGCCTTTGAAATGTGGATTTATATAAGAATAGGTGGAATTGGATGGAAGGACAAGAAAACAAACGATGAAGTTTTAAAACGACTAAAAATGAAAAGAGAACTACTAAACACAATTAGTCCAAGACAAATGACATTTTTGGGGCATGTTAAAAGACACAACAGCCTAAAAAAAGTAATATTGGAAGTGAAAATACAAGATAAAAGAGGCAGATGCAGATGCAAACCAAAACTAACATGGACGAGTAGCATCAAAAGATGGACAAGTCAACCTATGACAATCTGCACCATCAAAGTAAGAGACAGAATCGAATGGCGCTCCATGGTAGCCAACCTTCGATGCGGAGACGGCACTCAATGATGATGATGATGAAGTCTATGGAGTACACCCACAGGTAGAAGATTCAGAGCGGAGTCACTAAGGCGTCTCATACAGTCAGACCGGAATCAAAAACAGCAGGATCCTTGTTGTCTTTAGTAATAAACAATCGAGACAGAAAGGGAGATAAAGAGGCCTGGACAACACAGAATCTCTGTACTCATCGCCCCTGCTTGTGTTATGGAAAGTTAACTTTTTCCTGTGTTATCGTTCTTGACTGGCTTATTGTGACACTTCAGTTATCTCAACAGACAGAAAACATGTTATTCTTGTTGTTGTTGTTGTTGTTGTTGTTGTTGTTGTTGTTGTTGTTATTCTTGGGTAATTTCATAGTTTAGGGACATAAATTAAAGTTATATCCCTTTAATTCAATCATACTACAGTGGTTCCCAAACGCTAAATATGATATTTGTGTTCACCAATGTTCGTCTATGTGCATCTATGTTCATGTATGTTCATCAATTTCGTCTATGTGAATCTATGTTCATGTATGTTCATGTATGTTCATGTATGTTCATCTATGTTCATCAATATTCGTCTATGTGAATCTATGTTCATGTATGTTCATGTATGTTCATCTATGTTCATCAATGTTCGTCTATGTGAATCTATGTTCATGTATGTTCATCTATGTTCATGTATGTTCATCTATGTTCATCAATGTTCGTCTATGTGAATCTATGTTCATGTATGTTCATCTATGTTCATTTATGTTCATCAATGTTCGTCTATGTGAATCTATGTTCATGTATGTTCATCAATGTTCATGTATGTTCATCTATGTTCATCTATGTTCATCTATGTTCATCAATGTTCGTCTATGTGAATCTATGTTCATGTATGTTCATCTATGTTCATGTATGTTCATCTATGTTCATCAATGTTCGTCTATGTGAATCTATGTTTATGTATGTTCATCTATGTTCATGTATGTTCATCTATGTTCATGTATGTTCATCTGTGTTCATGTATGTTCATCAATGTTCGTCTATGTGCATCTATGTTTATGTATGTTCATCTATGTTCATGTATGTTCATCAATGTTCATGTATGTTCATCTATGTTCATGTATGTTCATCTATGTTCATGTATGTTCATCAATGTTCATGTATGTTCATCTATGTTCATCTATGTTCATGTATGTTCATCAATGTTCGTCTATGTGAATCTATGTTTATGTATGTTCATCTATGTTCATGTATGTTCATCTATGTTCATGTATGTTCATCTATGTTCATGTATGTTCATCAATGTTCGTCTATGTGCATCTATGTCCATGTATGTTCATCTATGTTCATGTATGTTCATTAATGTTCGTCTATGTGCATCTATGTTCATGTATATTCATCTATGTTCATGTATGTTCATGTATATTCATCTATGTTCATGTATTTTCATCAATGTTCGTCTATGTTCATCTATGTTCATGTATGTTCATCTATGTTCATGTATGTTCATCAATGTTCGTGTATGTGCATCTATGTTCATGTATATTCATCTATGTTCTTGTATGTTCATCAATGTTCGTCTATGTGCATCTATGTTCATGTATGTTCATCTATGTTCATGTATGTTCATCAATGTTCGTCTATGTGCATCTATGTTCATGTATGTGCATCAATGTTCGTCTATGTGCATCTATGTTCATGTATGTGCATCTAAGTTCATGTATGTTCATCTATGTTCATGTATGTTCATCAATGTTCGTCTATGTGCATCTATGTTCATGTATGTGCATCTATGTTCATGTATGTTCTTCTATGTTCATGTATGTTCATCAATCTTCGTCTATGTGCATCTATGTTCATCTATGTACACCCATGTACATCAATGTTCGTCTATGTTTATCAATGTTCACCAATGTGCATCAATGTTCACCTATGTACATCAATGTTCACCTATGTGCATCAATGTTCACCAATGTACATCAATGTTCACCTATGTGCATCAATGTTCACCTATGTACATCAATGTTCGTCTATGTTTATCAATGTTCATTTATGTGCACCAATATTCACCTATGTACATCAATGTTCATCTATGTGTATCAATGTTTCCATCAATATGCATCAATGTTCATCTATGTTCATCAATGTTCATCTATGTTTATCAATGTTCACCTATGTACATCAATGTTCACCTATGTACATCAATGTTCATCTATGTTCATCAATGTTCATCTATGTTCATCAATGTTCATCTATGTGCATCAATGTTCACCTATGTACATCAATGTTCACCTATGTACATCAATGTTCACCTATGTGCATCAATGTTCACCTATGTACATCAATGTTCGTCTATGTTTATCAATGTTCACCTATGTGCATCAATGTTTCCATCAATGTTCATCAATGTTCGTCTATGTCTATCAATGTTCACCTATGTGCATCAATGTTTCCATCAATGTTCATCAATGTTCGTCTATGTTTATCAATGTTCACCTATGTGCATCAATGTTTCCATCAATGTTCATCAATGTTCGTCTATGTTTATCAATGTTCACCTATGTACATCAATGTTCACCTATGTGCATTTATGTTCACCTATGTACATCAATGTTCACCTATGTGCATCAATGTTCACCTATGTACATCAATGTTCACCTATGTACATCAATGTTCACCTATGTGCATCAATGTTCACCTATGTACATCAATGTTCACCTATGTACATCGATGTTCACCTATGTGCATCAATGTTCATCTATGTTCATCAATGTTCATCTATGTTCATCTATGTTTATCTATGTTCATCAATGTTCATCTATGTTTATCAATGTTCATCTATGTTCATCAATGTTCACCTATGTGCATCAATGTTCACCTATGTTCATCAATGTTCATCTATGTGCATCAATGTTCATCTATGTTCATCTACGTTCATCAATGTTCATCTATGTTTATCAATGTTCATCTATGTTCGTCTATGTTTATCAATGTTCATCTATGTCCATCAATGTTCATCTATGTTCATCAATGTTCACCTATGTACATCAATGTTCACCTATGTTCATCAATGTTCATCTATGTTCATCAATGTTCACCTATGTTCATCAATGTTCACCTATGTTCATCATTGTTCATCTATGTTTATCAATGTTCATCTATGTGCATCAATGTTCATCTATGTTCATCAATGTTCATCTATGTGCATCAATGTTCATCTATGTGCATCAATGTTCACCTATGTGCATCAATGTTCACCTATGTGCATCAATGTTCACCTATGTGCATCAATGTTTCCATCAATATTCATCAATGTTCACCTATGTGTATCAATGTTCACCTATGTGCTTCAATGTTATCTATGTTAATCTATGTTAATCTATGTTTATCTATGTTTATCAATGTTCACCTATGTTCATCCTATGTTCATCTATGTTCACCTATGTGCATCAATATTTATCTATGTTTATCAATGTTCACCTATGTGTATCTATGTTCACATATGTACATCAATGTTTCCATCTCTGTAAATCTATGTGCATCTATGCAGTGGCGTATTCTCTATGCTACCGCAGCTACCGCCGGTAGCCTGAACATATTGACGAAATACAAAAGGAAATGATCATTTATTATATTTTTTTTCATAATTATATTACAAATTTTTTAATATTCTATTACACACTTCGTAGGCAAATATGATATATTTGCTTTGATTTGCATTTATTAAAGCAAGGTTTTCCTATGGCCACTATAACGTCTGTGAATGAAACCGAAACTACCCTTAGATAGTACATGAAACCGCTAATAAGCAGGGTACAGTTCTCTTCTCTCCGACTTAAAATTAATGACCTTGACATTCAAAAATTCACGTCAAAATAATACGGCGAAAGCTACCGCTAGAGGAATGCGGTTTCATGGGTTATTTTTAGCTCTAGCCAATCAGAAGCGTCACAAATGAAAGTGAAACTATGCCTCATTACCGGAACTTCCTAACCTATTTATAACTACGTTATGCGCATCAGCATCTGCAGAAAGAACTTTTTCTGCTCTCAAGAGAATCAAATCTTATTGTCGCTCAACTCAGACACAAGAACGCTTATCTGGTTTGGCAATAATGTCCATTGAGAAATCATTACCTCAGAAACTTAGAAACCAATCCAACAGTACTTTCAATGACAAAGTCATCAAGACATTTTCGTCCCAAACAAGACGGATAGAGCTTACATATAATTAAGTAAGTGATTTAAAATGTAGTGACGTCATTAGCAAATGTTACTTTATGTTAGCCTACTGAATATAATGTATGTCTTTATTTATTATGTCAGCGGTAGCCCAGTCCCAAAACCAGTATACACCACTGCATCTATGTTCATCTATGTTCATCTATGTTTATCAATATTCATGTGTTTGCTTTGATGCTGTTGCCCTCGATTTTACTGTCGTTGTTGCTTTAGCTTTTGTTTTGTTGTTGTTGTTTTTGCTGTGTTTGTTGTTTTTTTTTTGCTCTGTTGGTGTGGTCGTTGTTGTTGTTTTTATTGCTGTTGTTGTTGACTTTGTTATTGCTGTCGTTGCTGTTGTTGTTTTTGCTCTGTTGATGTGGGTGTTGTTGTTGCTGTTGTTATTACTGTCGTCGTTGATTTTGTTATTGCTGTCGTTGTTGTTGTTTTTACTCTGTTGGTGTGATCGTTGTTGTTGTTGTTATTGTTATCGCTGTTATTCTTTCTTTGATGCTGTCGTTGTTTGATTTGTTGTTGTCGTTTTACCTTTGTTGTTTTGTGTTGTTGTTACCGTTATTTTTCCGTTGTTGTTGTTGTTGCTGATCTTTTTCCGTTGTTGTTTTTTTAATGCTGCTGTCGCTGTTGTCGTTGTTGCCTTTAATTTGTAGGTGTTGTCATCGTCATTGTTGTTAGTGTTTGCTTTTGCATTAGCGTTGCTCTTGTTTTTTTCAGTTTTGTTTTTGTTTTGTTGTTGCTGTTGTTTGTCCTTTTCTGTTGTTGCTATTGCGTTGATGTTATCTTTGTTGCCTTTGCGTTGTTGTTGCCACTGTTGCATATCCGCTGTTGTTGTTGTAGTTGTTGCTGTAGTTGTTGTTAATATTATCGTTGTCGCTGTTTTAGCAGTAGCATGTAGTATGACAATGGACCAACCATGTACACGAGTGATGTCTTCAAAGTCTTCAAATAATGTTTGTTGGGTATTGGCGCGGATGACGATGTGTCCAAGGCTAAAATAACTTGGAACACTGCAACACCAAAAAAAAGACAACCTCCAGACGTGAGCTAGGTAAATACAATAACCATCAAGCAAAGGGGAGGGGGGGGGGGGGGGGGACGGAGAGGGAGAATTGGAAACAAAAAATAGAAAAAATGGTATGGTAAAAGCTTTACGTGATTTATAGACGACACAAATTTGAACGACGTTTCGGCTCAATAGGCTTTCTGCAGGAACAACCAAACAACACACACACAGATATGTAAGTAAATAAAACTGATACTACATAGCCAACTGGAGCCGCGATAGCTCAGTGGTTAGTGAACTGGACTACAAAGGACAAGAAGTAGGGTTCGATCCCAACCGACGGCTTCCGGGTTCACCCAGCCTTAAAATGGGTACCGGATATTTTTTCTGGGAAAGTAAAGCAGCACGGGCGTAATACCGACCACATTGCCCCAAAAATCATGTGCTGAAGGTATGTAAAATATAGGGTCACTAACACCATATTTCCCTATACGCCACTTGGCGTGACGGGGGTACTTTACTTTTTTTTACTTACATAGCCAACTAGAGTAAACACTTAGGACAAAATACAAACATTTAGTAGCAGCGGTATTGTGCTAGTAAGGGGTTAAGGCAAAGAAATGTAACTGAATGCATAAAAATGCGAAGCTGCAGTTAAGCTAAATCAAACAACTGGAACCATTTGAACGCATACACTTCCTCAAACACTAAAAGTGACTGAGCCTCTAAGAGTTTGCCTGGAACATTGTAGTGTTCACCCTAAAAACAAACAGCAACTGTAGTAGGGAATTGACCAGCCAATCTCAGCTCAAGTAACAGGATCAGGGTAACCATACTGAGATTGTTGGCACGATCCCACACCTAGTTATTATCGCTTCACCACTCTAGATATTCCAAGTATGCACATAAAGCTGTGCGTGTACAAATAAAAGTATACTTAGCCTTTATAACTTGTAATGTACATACATTAGACCATCTGTAACACAGAAAATTCATTGCTAACTGTTAGTATGTTTTCTATTTTATTTATAAACTTTTCATAATAAACTGGCTTTGAATACTGAGGCCAGATCGCTGGTAATTTACACCCAAGAATTCAAAGGGATTTGTTAAAGATGGTGGATCCGAGATAATAGAAATGACACGTCTAGTTTATGACTGCTTGAAACTGAATCCCACCTGATTAATATATTTTATTTTATCATATACTCTGAAGTAGTTGTTTATCGAATTTGGCTACCTTGTGATTATGTATTTATTATACAATGCGGTAATGTATTTATTAGACGATGTGATTGTCTATTTATTAGACAATTAATAATTAAAAAGAATGGTAAAACAATCGTATTCCCAAACAAATATTTTATGGCGAACTTAAGGACGGAAAGAGATCAAAGAGCAGACCAGTGCTGAGATATAAGGATTCTTGCAGGGCTTCCCTGAGGGTATTTTCTATAAGTGAAAGAAACTGGGAAAATCTGGCTGCGGATCGTAGCACATGGAGAGCAAACATAACAAAATGGTACAGCAAATTTCGAGATAGTGCTGATGTCAGATTCAGAAGAGAAAAGGCGCAAGAGAAAAGATACAAGGCCGGGTACCGCGGGTATACCTTGCTCGTTCTGTGGATGGATCTATCTATCCAGGATTGGCAAATTCAGCCACGAGAAAAGATGTTCAGTAAAGTAGCACCCAGTTTGAGACACTAATGCTTTACCAAACTACTGACTTATCATGATTGCTTGCTACCAACCGTCTGTCAAGACGACAAAAGCCATGAAAACATACAATAATTCAAAGCAGAACAAACAAGATGTTAAGAAAGTAGAAGAGAGTGAAGATGAGACAAAGTTAGGAAATAAGATCAAAAGAGAAAGAAATGACATTGAACCAATCTTAAACTACAAACTGACACAACAAATAAAATGGTTTGTTCACTTCGAGAAACGGTTTTGTGGCTATACAAACAATGACTAAAAACAAAATGGTTTGTTCACACGGAGAGATAGTGTTCTCTGGCTCTACAAACAGAGACCACCAACAAAATGGTTTGTGCACACTAAGAGAAGTGTGGCACCTTTAATACAAGTCTTATGTATGAAGTCCACACTAAGAGAAGTGTGACACCTTTAATACAAGTCTTATGTATGAAGTAACGAAGGAACGAAATCGTAACGAGGGTGATATATCAGTTACATCGAGGACATTCCAAAAATAGCATCTCTCAGTAACTGATGAGGCTAATAGGTTTGCAACATCTACAACTGTTTATCTCCATAACGGAAAGTATGCCACAAGAACACACACACAGAAAGAGAAACACAAGAAAAGAAAATAAACACTATACTGGAAGCAACACTAAGTGTGTTTACTTAGTTTCCTGAAACTCCAAGCTCCACCATTTATTTACACTCAGAAAAAAAATGCACCATTTTTATTTTTTTGCTGAAATTTGTTTCAGCAGGTGTCTTGTAGCGTGTCATCGTTATAAATGGAGCACGCTACAGATGCGCTAATACTTTTCGTGTTTTCTCAATTCTTGGAAACTGCTCATCGAATATGTTTCCTTCCTTTAGCAGTTACCTAACGAATATTTCTCTTCATAGTTCCCTTCCTGTGTGTTAATTTGGTGTTGGTCTTTTCACAGCTGTTTGTAGATGATATTTTAGTTATGTTGTGAAATTGTATCTCAGTTCTGAAACAAGACTGGAGCATAATTCAGTTATAGTACTTTAACAATGGGAGCCGCGAAAGCTCAGTGGTTAGTGAACTTGGTTACAAAAGACAAGGTGTCGGCTTCGATCCTGTTCGACGGCTTCCAGGTTACCCCAGCTTTAACTGGGTATCGAATTATTTTAATGGGAAAGTAAAGCGGCACGGGCGTAATACTGACCACATTACCCCAACAAATCAGGTGCTGAAGGTCTATAAAAATGATGGTCACTAACACCATATTCCCTATACGCCACTTAGAGTGACGGGGCTCTTTTTCGTTTTACTGATGACACAATGTACAAGTTATACAAAATGATACAATGTACAATTGATACAAAATGATACAATGTACAATTGATACAAAATGATACAATGTACAATTGATACAAATTGATACAATGCACAATTGATACAAAATCATACAATGTACAATTGATACAAAATGATACAATGTACAATTGATACAAAATGATACAATGTTCAATTGATACAAATTGATACAATACACAATTGACACAAAATGACATAATGTACAATTGATACAAAATGATACAATGTACAATTGATACAAAATGATACAATGTACAATTGATACAAAATGACACAATGCACAATTGACACAAAATGACATAATGTACAATTGATACAACATGATAACATGATCATAAGAGATATAAGTGAATTTTTTGGGAACATTTGTGGTTAAGTAATGGTTATTGTCACATTCTGAAATATTTATTGACATTAATTTTCCTGGTATAGAACACCAACAGCACAAAAGTAGCTTCTTCTAGAATATTCTTATTTTTGTCATAAGTTAGAACCACCCCCCAAAAAAAAAATAATCTCCAGAATGAGAGGAATGCAGTTTCCTCAGGATCTCCGTTTCGAAACGTTGCAAAATTTTTTTAATGATAGAACTAAAATACCACCACATGATAAAAGCAAACAGCCGTGTGGTTAACAGCAGGGCTTTCTTATTTGCACTTTTTGACCCGACAGATCTGACATGATCACTGCATTTTTTGGCATCGAGTTGCTTTACCTCTTCTATCCCCATTCGCTTGGCTAGAATCGTTAGTTTAGTTTAGTTTAGTTTAGTTGTTTAGTTTAGTTTAGCTTAGCTTAGCTTAGCTTAGCTTAGTTTAGTTTAGTTTAGTTTAGTTTAGTTTAGTTTAGTTTAGTTTAGTTTAGCTTAGCTTAGCTTAGCTTAGTTTAGTTTAGTTTAGTTTAGCTTAGCTTAGCTTAGCTTAGCTTAGTTTAGTTTAGTTTAGTTTAGTTTAGTTCAGTTTAGTTTAGTTTAGTTTAGTTTAGTTTAGTTTAGTTTAGTTTAGTTTAGTTTAGTTTAGTTTAGCGTAGTTTAGTTTAGTTTAGTTTAGTTTAGTTTAGTTTAGTTTAGTTTAGTTTAGTTTAGTTTAGTTTAGTTTAGCGTAGTTTAGTTTAGTTTAGTTTTAGTTTGTCTATAATTCATCCTCATTGCAGTTTGGACAAGTCCATAAGCGCTCAGATCTTTCTCAAAGTATATTCTTCAACGTGCAGCGACTAAAGTCACCGGTCTCCTTGTATTGGTTGATATGTTAGTCTGGTTTTCAGGGGCACCTCTAGGAAGTGTTGTTGATTCTCTATCAGCTCGATTATTGCCGAATCTCTACTCAAACAGCCAGTTATGAGTCGCTGACAGATCTCAACCTGTTGAGCGTGTTGCCTCCCCCATCCCCCACCTAATATTTATTTAGCTTCTCTTCAACATTTTATTAGTGTTCATATATTTTTCGGCTTTTTAAAAAAAATAAATATATTGCGTGCGCTGGTAATAACAAAACTATTTTTAAATGGAAGCGAAACAAAACATGATTAGAAAGGAAAATAAAGCACAAGGACATAGAATGGTGCATCAATTACATTCCATACACAGTCGACATTCTATTCGATTCATGAAACCAGTTTCAATGCAGTCAGGAATTTCCAATATCCGCTCCATCTCTTGTCACGGCATTTTCCAAAATAGATTTTATAAACTAAGAATGTTGGTATATAGTAACCTCCGATGAAAGGTTCACACTAAGGACTTTGTACATCGGTCAAGTAATGGAAAATATGCATGAATGAGCAAATCACAAGATCTAACGGCCTGGAAACGGTTATTGTATATCGGACAGTGAATAAAGGCGGGAGCGGAGGAAAGACAAGTGAAAAGTTAAGATCAGTCAAAGGAAAGAGCTATATAGCTGGCTATGAGCTGATAAAGTTATACATTCATGTTCCCTCGACACTACAGGGCACAAGCAGGAGAAAGAAAGAAAGAAAGGAAGAAGTAAAGAAAGAAAAAAAGAAGAAAAAAGAAAGAAAGAAAGAAAGAAAGAAAGAAAGAAAGAAAGAAAGAAAGAAAGAAAGAAAGAAAGAAAGAAAGAAAGAAAGAAAGAAAGAAAGACTGCAGTGGAAAAAAATATTCGAGAAAAAGAGAAACTAACATACAAAATGAATGAACTGGGATTATGAACAAATTCGCCACGCCAGCGCAGCAAATAGGAACCAGAACTCAACACAAAAACGACACGTTATTTTTGCTGTTATATCACTGCAATAAAAGTCTTTTAAAATCCATTAATGTCATTAATAAAACAGAGTCATGGATAGTAGATGATAGTGTAACAAACAAAAGAAGGAAACTTTTCAAATGGGGCCTCAGTTAAAGAGAAATTAACATAAAAGTTAGAGAGACGCACCAAGATGGCGCCCTGTTAACTGGCCTTTTCATAAGCCTCACAGATAAGTGCTGTTTTCCAGTGAAATTTCCTGTTTATTTGTTTGTTTTTATTTATTTTTTAAGAGATCATGTGAGTGTACGCGCTTTCTATTTGATGTAAATCACTTTGCTTCTTTTGATTCATTGCATTTTGTTATAATTTCCTTATTTCATCACTCAGCCTTGTTGTTGCACTATTGAACGCGTCAAAATGGCGGTTTGTTTACGCCGGTCTGTCGTCAAGGACGCGTAAGTCATTTAATTTGTAGGAATCTCACAGTGTTTCCGCGTGCTGCTGAGCAAGTTACTGGAGTTGGCCAGTTTATAACGTGGAACGAGTTCTGGGCCGTGCGACTGAGCAAGTGCACGTGAGTCTGGACCATCCAAAGACATGCTGCGTGATAGAGATCAACGAAATTATGGATATAAATCAAGGCCTATAAATATACTGTTGAGTTGAAGTTAGAACATTTACATAGCGATCTAGTACACGGAGGGAATATATTATATGTATCACAACCGCACACACACGCGCGCATATATTTATATCATCATCATCATTGAGTGTCGTCTCCGCATCTAAGGTTAGCTACCACGCAGCGCCATTCCGCTCTGTCTCTTGCTTTGATGATGCAGATTGTCATAGGCTGACTTGTCTATAGTTTGATGTTACTCGTCCATGTTAGTCTTGGTCTGCCTCTGTCTCTTTTACCTTGTATTTTTCCTTCTAAGAGTACGTTTACTAGGCTGTTGTGTCTTATAACATGGCCCAAAAATCTAATTTGTCTTGTTCGAATTGTGTTTTGTAGTTCTCTTTTCATTTTTAGATGTTTTTAGACTTCATCGTTTGTTTTCTTTTCTTTCCAACCAATTCTTCATATTTTTCTATAAATCCACATTTCTAAGGTTTCAATTTTCTGTTCTGTTTTCTTGTTTAATGTCCATGTTTCTGCACTATACAGGAATATTGAGAAGATATAACAATTTGCTATACTTAGTTTTATTCTGGTGTTATTTGTTTTGATGTTAGTATATTTTACACGGGAATAACATAATATATATATATATATATATATATATATATATATATATATATATATATATATATATATATATATATATATGTGTGTGTGTGTGTGTGGACAAATGTGACTTCCGTCTCCAAGATGGCGGATCTAGTCCACGTCCTCTCGATCGCTGCAGATAATGCATTCGGGGTCTGATTAATTTCAGTTCTCCATTGCACTTTTCTGCGTTAAGGTCAAAATGAGGATCTACTTATTACATCTGCGCCGCTAAAGCGAAGTCGTACGCCGACAACAGTCCCTTTTTGACAAATCAAGTGTTGTGAATGCGACCTACCACCGTCTAGACTTCTTCTGCGCTTTACGTCACATTGGTGCTGTTCATGACCGTTGTTGGAATTCCTTGACTCAAGTTATTTACATGTTACTCATTAATGTGAAATGCTTCGTCAGCCGTAGTTTTATCTCTTTAGGGAATTTGCACTGTGTTTTGTTCGTCGTAGGCTACATTCACTAGAGTAATTTAGAATCTAAAGGGCGCGTCATTGCTGTGAGTGCGACATTGTTATGTGTTCTACTTAATCGTAATGGCTCATCGTAATTCCCTAGACCGGCCTTACGCTAATCTTATGGTCTGTTGTTTGATGTGCGCCGGGATAAACTGACGACTAACTGTGTATTGGAGTCAACTACGATGGCCTAACATCATCAAGCGCTATACATTTAAAAAAAAAAGATGACGATCATCATTTTCAGGAGATTGTGAACTTCCAGTATATGGTGGATAGGCGGCAGGAACCATTGAAGGCTATGCATGAAAAGTGTTCCTTGTTGCAGTTTCCTCATATTCCCAGTCCATGGGTGACTTGTTGGTCTCGAGGCAAGATGCCGGCCTCGAGACAGAAAGGTTGTGGTTTCAGATCTCGGCTACACCGGTTGGGATTTTTATTTATGATTTCTCTCTGCGGCAACCACCGCTGGTCTCAGCAGCGAGACCCGGCTTGAAACGTCAGTTACTCATCGACGGAAAAAACATGAGTACCTCCAAAGTCGGAGTTATCTGCCTGTGCGGCGAGTGACTCCTGTGCACACGGCTGTCAGGGAAAAATTGATTAACACTCAAAATTCAATTCCTAGTCTCTAGGGACTTCGTCAGAGATGAAAGCTGGCGAACGCAACAACAACAACATATATATATATATTATTTGTTTAAAAACTATGTAGTAGGTATTTGTTTGCATTACTTGGGTCTGTCTAGGTGACTTGAAGGATCCGAAAATACAGGCCGCTATGTCCAGTGCAGTCGCCTCGAGGTTTTCGGTTCTGAATGTTTTTATTTACCCCCCTGATATTTAAACATTTTGACCCTACTGGAATCTGAACCCGCGTTCTTTTGGCTTGGAGCCCTACGTTATTGATTCGACTACCCGCTCTCCGTACACGAGAATATATATATATGCGTATAATGTAAGCAAAGTAAAGTTTCCCTCCCCTGATTTGCTAGGCGTATGGTGAATATGGTATTAGTGACCATATTTTTCTATGACCACGGCATATTTTTGGGTGTATCACGCCAGGTCGCCTTTGCTTCCCAGAAAAAATATCTCTGGTACCCATTTTTATAAGCTGAGCGATCCCCAGAGCCTTATCGGTCGGAATAAAAATCCACAAATTCAGGGAATCAAACCTGGACACATCTAATCAGGAAGCGAGCGCGCTAACGACTCAGTCAACGAGGCTCGTTGTATAATTTACGAAATAGAAAAAAAGAGGGGGGTGAAAACAAAATTACACAAAATCTCTTAGAGAATAAATACACGACAGAGAAGAAAACGTTTCGCGAGGTAATGGCGTACTGTGTATGAGGTTTATGGTTTAGACTTGCCGGTTTGGCGGTTGGAATTGCTAACACAAGTACGATGTATACGTTGGCAGCTCGAGGCATGCAGGCTGGGAAGTTTACATTCACTTTTTCTGGATGCCAGGTTGCACTATCAAATCTAGGTCTGGTATGAAAGTGCTGAGTTCTGCATTATTTCTTTGCCTCGGCACGTATTGAGTGAGACAGATTTACATTTCATACTTTTTTTCATGAAAGATTTATTACAAAAGATTGCACGGAAAGAGAAAATTTCGTTTATGTCAAAAAAGTAAAGTACCCCCGTCCCGCCAAGTGGCGTATAGAGAATATAGTGTAAGTAAAGAGCCCCCGTCCCGCCAAGTGGCGTATAGAGAATATAGTGTAAGTAAAGAGCCCCCGTCCCGCCAAGTGGCGTATAGAGAATATAGTGTAAGTAAAGAGCCCCCGCCACGCCGAGTGGCGTATAGAGAATATAGTGTAAGTAAAGAGCCCCCGCCACGCCGAGTGGCGTATAGAGAATATAGTGTAAGAAAGAGCCCCCGTCCCGCCAAGTGGCGTATAGAGAATATAGTGTAAGTAAAGAGCCCCCGTCCCGCCAAGTGGCGTATAGAGAATATAGTGTAAGTAAAGAGCCCCCGCCACGCCGAGTGGCGTATAGAGAATATAGTGTAAGTAAAGAGCCCCCGTCCCGCCAAGTGGCGTATAGAGAATATAGTGTAAGTAAAGAGCCCCCGTCCCGCCAAGTGGCGTATAGAGAATATAGTGTAAGTAAAGAGCCCCCGCCACGCCGAGTGGCGTATAGAGAATATAGTGTAAGTAAAGAGCCCCCGCCACGCCGAGTGGCGTATAGAGAATATAGTGTAAGTAAAGAGCCCCCGTCCCGCCAAGTGGCGTATAGAGAATATAGTGTAAGTAAAGAGCCCCCGTCCCGCCAAGTGGCGTATAGAGAATATAGTGTAAGTAAAGAGCCCCCGTCCCGCCAAGTGGCGTATAGAGAATATAGTGTAAGTAAAGAGCCCCCGTCCCGCCAAGTGGCGTATAGAGAATATAGTGTAAGTAAAGAGCCCCCGTCCCGCCAAGTGGTGTATAGAGAATATAGTGTAAGTAAAGAGCCCCCGCCACGCCGAGTGACGTGTATGGAATATGGTGTTAGTGACCATAAATTTTACAGCACATTATTTTTGGGGTAATGTTGCTGGTATTACGCCCATGCCGCTCTTCTTTCCCAGAAAAAATCCGGTACTCATTAAAGGCTGGGTGAACCCGGAAGCCGTCGGTTGGGATCGAACCCTACCTCTTGTCCTTGTAGTTCTGTTCACTAACCACTGAGATATCGCGGCTCCATTTCGTTTATGTTAAATTCTAAGCAATTATTTAACATCCTTAGTTAAACTTATAAAGATATATTAGATATGATGTAAGTTTTAGTTTGCTCTACCTCTTCTTCTTCTTTCCTTCCTCATTTGCCTTTCAGCATCGAGGGAGATATGATTGTTGTGGTCTTTTTCTCTTCTATTTGTGTCTTCTGCTGGATTTCCAAGTGTTTCTGTTACTCCATCAATCTATCTTTTCCGTAGTCGGCCTTTGGGTCTGGTGTTCCCTGAACGTTTATTGAAGGCTCACTGTGTTGTGTTTTGATCTTTATGCCTTGTCACATGGCTTAACCATTTTATCTGTTGTTTCTTTATGTACTCTATCCCGGGAATTATTCCTAACTTTTTTCTCAGTTCTTCTTTTCTGGTCTTATCTCTCATACTGTTTCCTGTTATTCGTCTAACACATGTTATCTCAGTAGCCGTTATCCGTTGTTACTGTTCTTGAGTCAATAGTCCAGGACTGGCATTGGTAGCACAACGTTGGGATGAAGGTTGTATTGTAGAGTGCCCGTTTTGCCTCTAGAGTTATTTCTTTGGACAAAAGTGGTGATAGCTGTCCAATGATTTGACAAGCTTTGATGCATCTAGAGTGTATTTCTGCTGCTTGTGAATCACCACAGTACTCCTGACAGTTGTTAAGAGTATCCTGGGTGTGTCTCCTCGAAGTAATCCAGATATTTGTCAGGGGTGTGTCCTCATAGAACACCAGATAGTTGTCAGGGGTGTGTCCTCATAGAACACCAGATAGTTGTCATGGATGTGCTGGGCGTGTCCTCAGGGAACTCCAGATAGTTGTTAGGGGTGTGCTGGGCGTGTCCTCATAGAGAACACAAGATAGTTGTCAGGAGTGTCCTGGGCGTGTCCTAAAAGAACTCCAGATAGTTGTCAAGGGTGTCCTGGATGTGTCCTCAAAGAACTCCATATAATTGTCAGTGGTGTGTTGGGCGTGTCCTCATAGAACACCAGATAGTTGTCAGGGGTGTCCTGGGCGTGTATCCTCAATGGATGCCAGATAGTCGTCAGTCGTCTGGGCGTGTATCGTCAATGGATGCCAGATAGTCATTAGAGGTGTGATGTGCGCTTTTTCAAAGGACGGCAGATAATCAATAGAGATCTACTGGACATGCTCTCAAGGAACTCCCGATAGTGCTTGTAGGTGTGATGGGCGTTTCGTCAAAGAACTCAAAATAATTATTAGATGTGTACTGGGCGTGCCCTCATAAGACTCTAGAAATTCGTTAGTGGAGATTAGGGTGTGTCCACATAACACTTTACACAGCCTTTGACGGTGTCATGGGCGTGTCAACATAAAACTGCAACTAGTCTTTGAAGGTGTCATTGGCGTCCACGTAAAACTGCAACTAGTCTTTGACGGTGTCATGGGCGTGTCAACATAAAACTGCAACTAGTCTTTGAAGGTGTCATGGGCGTGTCCACATAAAACTTCAATTAGTCTTTGCAGGTGTGTTATAACTGCTTCCATAGCCTGGGAAACACACTCAAGAAAAACACCACGGAACAATGTAAAAGTACAGCTACAAAATCCTATCTGTGGGAGCTTTTATGTCTCAAAAACTGAATGCTGCTTCGGCATTCGCTACGACAAAGAGGAGACCCACACGTTTATTTATCGTTATGTCCTTTTATCTCCATGTTACATGTTTATTTATCGTTATGTCCTTTTATCTCCATGTTACATGTTTATTTATCGTTATGTCCTTTTATCTCCATGTTACATGTTTATTTATCGTTATGTCCTTTTATCTCCATGTTACATGTTTATTTATCGTTATGTCCTTTTATCTCCATGTTACATGTTTATTTATCGTTATGTCCTTTTATCTCCATGTTACATGTTTATTTATCGTTATGTCCTTTTATCTCCATGTTACATGTTTATTTATCGTTATGTCCTTTTATCTCCATGTTACATGTTTATTTATCGTTATGTCCTTTTATCTCCATGTTACATGTTTATTTATCGTTATGTCCTTTTATCTCCATGTTACATGTTTATTTATCGTTATGTCCTTTTATCTCCATGTTACATGTTTATTTATCGTTATGTCCTTTTATCTCCATGTTACATGTTTATTTATCGTTATGTCCTTTTATCTCCATGTTACATGTTTATTTATCGTTATGTCCTTTTATCTCCATGTTACATGTTTAAATCTATAAATGTCTACTGCCATTCTCCCTTCTGTAAACGTTTAAAGCAGTAATTTCTTCTGCTCCTTGAATGGGGGTTTCGAGAGGGGAAGAGTTCGGTGGAAGGCAGGGGAGGGATTGGTTTAGGAAATATTTTAGTTGAATTGTAAGTTGAGCACATAGAGTGGCAGCGCTGGATGTTTTAGGGTTAGTTTATTGAGCCATTTAGGGTGTCCGGTTAGCGCAATCGATAGGCGGTTGGCTTACCACGGCAACAGCCGGGGTTCGTTCCCTGGCGAGGACACCTGGGTTTTACTAATTCCCTAAAAATTAGTAGGAGCCGCGATAGCTCAGTGGTTAGTGAACTGGACTACTACGGACAAGGGGTAGGGTTCGATCCCAACCGACGGCTCCGGGTTCACCCAGCCTTAAATGGGTACCGGATTTTTTCTGGGAAAGTAAAAGCAGCACGGGCGTAATACCGACCACATTACCCCAAAAATCATGTGCTGAAGGTCTGTAAAATATAGGGTCACTAACACCAATTTCCCTATACGCCACTTGGCGTGACGGGGGGTACTTTACTTTACTTTATTGAGCCATTTGGAGTGCTAGAAATGAGAGGTTTGAAATAGGGAAGTGTTTACAGTGATTTTAATAAGTCAAAAGAAGTTAGATGTGGTGAGAACGAGCTACTGAAGACATAAAAAGTACGTATATGTGACGAATGTGGAATATGATATTAGTGACCATAATTTGTATAAACTTTCGGCACATGATTTTCGGGGTAATGTGGTCGGTATTACGCCCGTGCTGCTTTACTTTCCCAGAAAAATTCCGGTAGCGATTTAAGTCTGGGTGAACCCGGAAGCCGTGGATCATGATAAAAACCCCATCCTTTGTAGTCGAGTTCACCAACCACTGAGCTATCGCGATTCCCTCATGAAACATTGGTAATGGTGGGCTTGACGAATGTGGTACCAACGAGTCAATTTCATTAACATATTTCACAACAATATTGAAGATTTCTTACCAGATGAGAAACAAATAACAAGTAGCAATTTTATACCAAACTTAAGTTACCAGTGTCAAACATGGTCATTAAACAAAGTCCACACAGAAGATATTACCTGCGAAATGATCAAAGTTCACACACACGAGACATAACATTCGAAATTATCAAATCCCACCCACATAAGATATAACCTATTAAAGGATCAAAGCCCATACACAGAAGATATAATATTCGAAGTAATCAAAGCCCACACAGAGAAGATATAACCTATTAAATGATCAAAGCACATACACAGAAGATATAACCTATTAAATGATCAAAGCACATACACAGAAGATATAACCTATTAAATGATCAAAGCACATACACTGAAGATATAACCTATTAAATGATCAAAGCACATACACAGAAGATATAACCTATTAAATGATCAAAGCACACACACACAGAAGATATAACATTCGAAATAATGTGCTTGAGAAAGATATTCATCATCATCATCAAGTGCCGGGCCAACTGGCGTAGGTGATCATGTCTCTCAACAACTTTCGATCTCGACAGTTATTTATCATTTCTGTTGTTGACCTTCTGCCAAGCCATTCTCTTAAGCTACTGGAATATTTTTTTCTCTTTGCTTCCCTCTACCTATTCGTCCTTTAATTTTTTTCCAGTTGTTACAATATATTCCAGTTGTTATCTTCTCATTACATTGCTAAAAAATGATGATTGTTGAGAAAGATATTAAACAACACAAAAATCAGATCAAACACCTAAAGTAAAAATCTGCCTGGAATATATACACAAACAGCAACTGAACTTGTTCGGCCATATGGTATGAACGAAGCCAGACAATGCAACATCAAACAAAACATCGAGACAGACAGCAAGAGAGAGATCAAGGAAGAGATGAAGACATTTGCAAGAACCGTCATAGTTCGATCTCACCAGTGTACAGATACGCTGAAGAACGATATCACAATCATTATCATCAAGTACCATGTCTGCTGGCGTATGTGATCATGTCTCTCCACATCTTTCGATCTCGACAGTTACTTATCATTTCTGTTGTTGACCTTCTGCCAACCCATTCTCTTGGGCTGTCTGGTATTTTTTCTCTTTGCTTCCTCTATCTCTTCGTCTCTCAATTTTCCCAGTTGTTACAATATATTGTAGCTGTTCCCTTCTCATTAAATGGCTTTGAAAAATGATGATTGTTTCTTCCTAATATTGGAAATTCCTCTCCTTTTGTTTTGGCCTCTTTCATAATGTTTTCATTACTCTTCTTAGCTGTCAATGGTATTCTCAACATTCTTCTGTAAAACCACATTTCTATAGCCTCCAATGATTTTTGGGTCCGTTGTCCATGATTCACATCCATATGTTAAGACTGACTATACAAAACATTTAATAACTCTTTTTATTGTTTTCTTCCACGAACGACACAGCATCTAAAAGTGAAGTGATTAAACGAACAAGCAACACAACATCTAAAAGTGAAGTGATTAAACGAACAAGCAACACAACATCTAAAAGTGAAGTGATTAAACGAACAAGCAACACAGCATCTAAAAGTGAAGTGATTAAACGAACAAGCAACACAACATCTAAAAGTGAAGTGACTAAACGAACAAGCAACACAACATCTAAAAGTGAAGTGACTAAACGAACAAGCAACACAACATCTAAAAGTGAAGTGACTAAACGAACAAGCAATACAACATCTAAAAGTGAAGTGACTAAACGAACAAGCAATACAACATCTAAAAGTGAAGTGACTAAACGAACAAGCAATACAACATCTAAAAGGGAAGTGACTAAACGAACAAGCAATACAACATCTAAAAGTGAAGTGACTAAACGAAAACGCAAATACAACATCTAAAATTGAAGTGACTAAACAAAGAAGCAACACAACATCTAAAAGTGAAGTGACTAAACGAACAAGCAACACAACATCTAAAAGTAAAGTGACTAAACGAACAAGCAACACAACATCTAAAAGTGAAGTGACTAAACGAACAAGCAATACAACATCTAAAAGTGAAGTGACTAAACGAACAAGCAATACAACATCTAAAAGTGAAGTGACTAAACGAACAAGCAATACAACATCTAAAAGGGAAGTGACTAAACGAACAAGCAATACAACATCTAAAAGTGAAGTGACTAAACGAAAAGCAAATACAACATCTAAAATTGAAGTGACTAAACAAACAAGCAACACAACATCTAAAAGTGAAGTGACTAAACGAACAAGCAACACAACATCTAAAAGTAAAGTGACTAAACAAACAAGCAACACAACATCTACATACATGAGATCGTATTATACTTTTACCCTCGCTCATTTTCCTTCTGGCCAAGGCCAGTGAGCAGGGAGGACAACTCTATTTTTATTTCTCATTCCAGTTCCAAATCATTTTGTTTTAGCTTCTTCATAACTAGTTAGTTATGTGTGGCTAATGTTAATTCCTTGCATATATGTGTACGTGTTGTTTGTTGTTCCTACTGAAGGCCTATTCAGCCGAAACTTCGCTCTAATTTGTGTCGCCCATTAATTCATCATGATCATCATGTGTCATACCGGTTGGCGTAGGCGATCATGTCCCTCCACAATCTTCTATCCACAGTGCATCGTATCAGTTCTGTTGTTGACTGTTTATGTGGACTGTGTCCATTCATTACGTAAAGCTTTAACCATACCGTGTTATTATTTTTTTTTTTCATTTTTCCTTTACAATCAACTTTTCTGCAGCTTCACATTTATATGTATGTATATGCATTTGTATATATTTATATGTCTTGATCCCATATTATACATTCCTCCTTTCCCCCTTCAAGGCAATATCGAGTAGACAAAGGACAGAAAACGAATATTTCTTGTAACAATTGTCAATTAGTTAAGTGGTGCCCTTATTTCAAGCTCTGATTTGACTACTTTATGCTCTCATTTCTCACTATCTTTTCACAAAAGTCACACGCGCTTATTGCTGACATAATCTCTTATTTCTTGATGTTAAGATAAAGAAAGAAAGAAAAATAATTCCAGAAATTAGCACAATTTAACATGAGGAAGGCCAGAGCTGAAATTTGCCACAATGTCAGTCCGTCGGAAGGTTTCTAAGCCCACTGTGCATGCTCACTGTTAGAATACATTCCAACTTTTGCTTTTTCCCACGATCTTGTGTTTTTGAGGGTCACAAAGATAAATGAAGTTCTTCTTCTTCTTCCCTTCCTCGTATGCCTTTCAGCGTCGAGGGGAGATATAATTTGCGGTCTTTTCCGCTTCTGTTTTGCATGTCCTGCTGTTATGTTTCCTAGTGTTTCTAATATTCAATCTATGTTTTCGTGGTCGGTCCTTGGGTCTAGTGTTCTCGCAACGTTTATCGGAGGCTTGTTGTGTTGTGTTTTGATCCTTCAGTCTTATCACATGGCCCATCCATTTTATCTGTTGTTTTTTAAATGTATTCTATGGTGGGAAATATTCCTTGCCTTTTCGTCAGTTCTTCATTTCTGATCTTATCTCTCAACCTGTTTCCTGTCATTCGTCTAACACATTTCATCTCTGTAGTTGTTACCTTTCTTGTTCTGCTTGAGTCTAGAGTCGCGGCCTGGCATTGATAGCACAGCGTTGGGATAAAGATCGTATTTTAGAGTGCCCGTTTTGACTATAGAATTATTTCCCTTGTTGGACAATAGTAGTGATAGCTGTCCTATGACTTGACAAGCTTTGTTGCATCTTGAGTCTATTTCTGCTGCTTGTGAATTGTCATTTGTCACTAAACTTCCTAGATGTTTAAATTCCTCCACTTGTTTCAGTTGCCTACTGCCAATCGTTATGCATAGATGAAGTTACCTACTGGAGACAGTTTGTAAAAGAAAGTACAGGATAATCGAGCAGAGGTAGACACAATCTAAAGTGGACTGACAACATGAAGAGGTGGACAAAAGAATGTTTTTTTTTTCTCTTGGCGATGTGTGAAGAAATATTTCTTCTGCGTACGCCTTTAGCCATTAATATTAATACATTCAGAAATAGTGTTCGTGACCTCAAGGCTGATGACGTCATCATACAGTTGTCCTGGTATTGTCTTGATACTGCAGACACGCGAGTAAAGATATCCTGGAAGAAAGTGTCCAATGACACATTGCTGCTGTCATTCGATCCAACTTTAAACAGCAAGTACATAGATGACATTAGTCAAACACTGTATACATTTAGGAGGTCTAATATTGAAATAAGAGAAATGGCTATGTAACCAAAGTCTCATGTACAATAGGGAGAGAAGGTGGACATATGTCAAACATGTGCTACGAAGAGACAACAAGCGAATTCCAAAACAGGTTCTTCTATGGGAAACATCAGGACACAGAAAAAGATGAAGACCTAAAAAGACACTAAAAAGAACACTTATAAGAGAAGTAAAATTGGCAGGCATAGACTCATCAGATAAGATCGAACATCTCGACCGGAATAGAGATGGGTGGTGAAACACACTACAAGCAGAGATGGGCGGTGAAACACACTACAAGCAGAGATGGGTGGTGAAACACACTACAAGCGACGTCTAGCGGCGCGGAGTGATCAAAATGAAGATCAAGTCGGGAGAATATCTGACTGTTACTCAAAGAAACAAGTACTTGAACCACCATTAACAAAACGAGCAATTTGACGATGGGGAGTCAGAATGAAGATTGCCTTGCAGAGTGCCCATTTTGCCTCTAGATTTATTTCCTTGTTTTACAAATGTGGTAATAGATGTCTACTGATTTGACAAGTTTTGTTTGCATCTTGAGTCTTGTTTTTGCTGTTTGTGAATTGTCGTTTGTCACTAGACTTCCTAGGTATTTAAATTCCTCTACTTGGATTAATTTTCTGCCGTCTATAGTTATGTTGATATTCTGTTTCTCTTTTTCGATATTCATGACTTCTGTTTTCTGTATTCATAATTTCGTCCGCCCTAACACAGTCGCTGTCACATTCTATTTGTAATGAACACACCACATTGTTTTTGATGCTAACAACCATGAGTTATTTCAGCTGTGACAGATAGGGCAGGTGTTACCAGTTTCATCCCAACTAGGTTAATGGACACATTTTTTTCACATTTTAAAAAAAAGTACAAACTACACAAATCTTCAAAAAGAAGAGAATAGAAAAAAAGAAACGTAGATGTATTTCGGTAAGATACGTAAATCAGGGAACCTAACCGTCATCTCAAGGTTTGAGAATAGACCGGGGTGGGAGGGATATTGCAGAATCTTGCCAAGTTTAACTGGGAGAAAATGGAAGAAACACTCACAAGAAATGCTTCTCGTGTACACTCAGACGTGCCGACGCCAACGCGAGGCTACAATTTAGGCGTTTTTGCCCAAGTGACTTGTAAACGTTGGCAATATCGTTCCTGTCATATTCAACAGCCCAGCCACATTTTCTTTTCTGTCTAAATTATGTTTGAATGTATTGCACGTGAAATGTATTGTTGTGTCGACGAGCAATTTCTAGATCAGCTATATGTTAAATGCACAATTACATTTGTGAGAATTTGCACTTTTGTGATTCTTGACATATTCTCAACTATAAAAAAAAGAATTATTAATATCATCAGCTTTGCAGCAGCTTCGCATCTCTTTGCATCTTGATGCCTTTACTCCTACGCAAATCTTATACTTATCGCCTTGATTTCTTTTACCCTTCGAATTTGACCGTTGTCTCTGGTCATGGATATCATTGGCACCCTGTTATCAAATCTAGATTTAGATTTAGTGAGGCACTAAGCTCAATAAAACTTTGACGTAGCCCCTTCCCCCACCCACCCTTTAAAAATGAACACTAGAAGGTCTCGCAAAACTTTCAGTCAGCGGTTCTCGAATTGTCCCTTTGTAACAGAGTAAGCTAATGAAAGCATGGGAGCAGGTAACTTAGTCGTTACCCATTCTTTCATAGACAATAGCAGTAACATATGGTAGCGACCAGCAGTAGTTGGGACATACAATTTAAGGTAAGGAAAATTTCCAACCAGAATAACAAAGTCTACAAATAGAGATGACGCTGAGTTAATAGTAGGGATAGGGACACCCACCCAGGAATTGTGTTCACTGGGCTAACGATCTACTCCATCAAAGTCCCGTTAGTCTTTATTTATCTTTTAGTTTTCTCCTGGGTGGCTTGTAGCCCCAATGTTCCGCAGGATAATGGAGACTCCTGGGAATTCATGAATCCACCTGGGGGACTGCATGGTCTAGACCAGTGATGGCCAACTGAAAGGTTGACCACAGGCCGGATTACAGCCAAGACCAGAGACTCTAACTTCACTATCTTGTTATCCCGTCTGACCGCCTGTCCTACCACGTGACTGGTGCCCCATCTACCTCTTTTCCTTCCGTCATATTTAACTTTTATTTAAAATTCATTTTCCATTTGAGCTGTGCTGTCAGAATTTGCCATCAGTTAAGTCTTGCTTCAGTTTGATATATATTTTCACATTTTATATATTTGTTACCCTCTGATATATAGCATATCTCTTTCTCTCTCTTGTGCGTCTGTTTATTTCTCCTTGATTTACCTGTCACGCCCGTCACAGATGTAGCAGAGTTTATCTTTATTTCATTGTTCGTTTGTTTTGTTCTCGTTTTCTGAGGAAAGCCGAATGTAGGCTGAAAGTCAATATATTGTTGTGTTCCTTTATGATAAAGCTGTCACCATATCTTGTAGGAGTGTATGTTACAGCCCACCACTTGCTCCTGCTACCAGCTTTACAGCAGCACTGCATTTATTTGCATGTTTCCTAACAACCCATTCTGCACGCTAACTTCCTCTTAAATCTGAGTAATCTGCCAGGACTACACGCAACAAAACAAAAACATATCAATTGAGATCGTCATCATTATCATGAGCCGCACCGGTTGGCGTTGGCAATCATGCCCTTCCACAATCTTCTATCCACAGTGCATCGTATGAGTTCTGTTGTTTACTGTTTTCCATGCCATGATACCAAGCTATCCAGTATTTTCTCTCTTTGTCGTCTGCGATATCTCTTTCCTTTTATTTTGCCAGTTGTAACCAAGTATTCCAACTTTCCTCTTCTCATGATGTGCCCAAAAAATGTTGATTGCTTCTTTCTGATGTTTTTAAGAGCTGCCATTTTGTGTTAGCCTCTTTGAGAACTTTCTCATTGGTCTTTTTAGCTCTCCAGGGAACTTTCAACATTCTTCTGAGGAATCCCATCTCTGTGGCCTCTAATCGTATTTTGATTTGTTTGTCTATTGTCCATGATTCGCTTCCATAGGTCAGAATTGGTTCTATATAGCATCGATGAACTCTCTTTCTCATTTCTACTGACATAGATTTGTTGCATAAGATATTTTTCATTTTCTGAAATGCTATTTTGGCCTGAGCTATTGTGCTTTTTATTTCCGTGGTGCATCTTCCATCTGATGTTATCACTGTGCCCAAGTATTTCAAACGTTGCACCAATTGAGATACCTCTCATTAATGATAGTACTGGTAGAATTAAATTAAATAAATTATCAGTTGGTAGGAACGCGTTTGTAAAAACTGCTAGACTCACACACAAAAGAACACCAAGAAGGAAATGTAATCCAGCAGTGCAAACTAGTACATTAGCGACATCTTTTCTTGCTGAACAGCTACCAGGGTAAGAAAAGCACAGCACGTGACATTCTGATAACGTGCTCCGCTGAGATAATAACTTTCAGAATGTTTACAGCAAGTATTAGATAACACGAAGGTAATAATGCAGATTCAGGGGAAAGCTCTCTCTCTCTCTATTTCCCTCTCTCTCTCTCTCTCTCTATATATATATATATATATATATATATATATATATATCTGTCTCTCTGTCTCTTTCTAATGGTAGAAGATAACGTTCCATAGCCACAACCTAATAGGATTCTTGACACATTGGCAAAAGTAAGGCTATACCCGTATCTTTTTATAATGACGCCGAACTTTCTGGAAAATGTAAGACATTTTCTTTGAACACTTTAAAGGAAATTGATGTTACAGAGCAGGAAAATAGATCCGAGCTCTAGAAACGGCTTCAATTAAGGAAAATAATGAATAGCAGGCTCAACTTTATTGTAACCATAGCAACAACAAAGGTGTCTCTGGCTAGTCAGATCGTGTGTCTGGCTATCACGTCAAAAAGGCTTTATATAGAGGCAAAAAAAAATAGCAAAAAGGCTTTATATAGAGGCAAAAAAAGATAGCAAAAAGGCTTTATATAGAGGCAAAAAAAGATAGCAAAAAGGCTTTTTAATAACGGCAAAAAGACGGCAAAAAGGCTTTATATAGCGGCAAAAAAAGATAGCAAAAAGGCTTTATATAGCGGCAAAAAAGATAGCAAAAGGCTTTATATAGCGGCAAAAAAGATAGCAAAAAGGATTTTTAATAACGGCAAAAAAAGACGGCAAAAAGGCCATTTAATAACGGCAAAAAAAAGACGGCAAAAACGCTTTTTAATAACGGCAAAAAAGACGGCAAAAAGGCTTGATATAATGTTTTAAAAAAAGACAGCAAAAAGTCATTTTTATAACGGCAAAGAAAAACATGTTATAACGGAACAAAAAAAGACGACGGAAAAAAAAACTTGTTATCGCGAAAAAGAAACAAAACTTTTTATAACGGTCGATAAAAAAGACAAAAAACTTTTTTTATAGCGGCAAAAAAGACGGGAGAAAAACTTGTTATAACGGCCAAAAAAAAGTACATTCCGTGTGCATTCTGCGCATGTTTTAGAGAACTCTTTGTTGTTGGAGATGGAAAGCAGTAGGTCAAAATGGCCGCTGTCCTGGCAAATAACATGAAAAAATGTAGCCAATAAAGTGAAAACTCTCGACGATAATAAGTGAGGATACATCTGAGGATGGAGAATATCTGCCTGTCTGGCAAAGGACACCTGAGCACACGGCTGCCGAATAGGAAAAAGTGATGTTAACGCAAAATAAATAAACAAGCAAAAAAAAAAATAAATAAACAAGTAAATAAACGAACAAACAAACAAATAAACACAAACAAGTATTCGCCGATGTTTCCATTTGTTTACTTCACTTTACGATGCGGAAATCCAAGCAATAAAGTTGAAAATAAAAAAAAAATTGCTGAACATTTATCTTAGTTCACAGTCTGTAGTGTTTCTAACAGATGCAAGCTCCACAACAACAATCCAGAAAATTACCACATCTACAGACCTTACTGACTTAACTCTGCAAGCATCAGAGACAAATATTAATAAATGAATATTATTATACAGGGAAACTTCCAAGGCGATAATCAACGAATCATTTCAGAGGAAGAGGTGTGTTTACAGCAAAAAATGACAAATAATCAACAACAGAAAAAAAAACAAAGAACAATATATGGACCGAAGCAGGATCGAACCCGTACTCAGTTGAAAAGTGCCTTGCCACGAAAAGCCAAACGCTTGGGAACACTGCCACTCAGCTACCTTCTAGCTTAGGTCCATATATTGTTCTTTGTTTTTTTTTCTTTGTTGTTGATTATTTGTCATTTTTTTCCGAGTGCTGTAAACATACCTCTTCTTCTGCAACCATCACAAGGTGGCCCTGCAGTGGATCCCATCTCACTGGGGAATACCAGGAGACGAAAGAGAAGACCAGTTGGCGAAGGCAGGCGCAGCATGCAAACAACCTGATGCACCAGTTACATACCATCAGAAGAAACAAATAATCAGTCAGAAGATCACACACTTTAAATAAAGAAAACTGCTTTAATATGAGTAGGTGAGAACTAGATATCATTATACGTCTCAGAACAGGACAAAATTGACTGAACAGTCATCATCATCATTGAGGTCCGTCTCCGCATCGAAGGTTGGCTACCATGAAGCGCCATTCCACTCTGTATCTTGCTTTGATGGTGCAGGTTGTCATAGGCTGACTTGTACATATTTTGATGATTCTTGTCCATGTCGGTCTTGGTCTGCCTCTGCATTTTTACCTTGTATTTTCCTATCCAAGATTACTTTTACTAGGCTGCTGTGTCTTTTAACATGCCCCAAAAATCTCATTTATCTTGCTTGAATTGTGTTTAGTAGTTCTCTTTTTCATTTTTAGATTGTTTGAAGACTTTATCTGTTGTTGTTTTTTTAATCCAATTCTTCCTATTCTTCTAAACATCCACATTTCAAAGACTTACATTTTCACTCCATAGTCACGTGTATTCAAAACTGAAGTTTGGCACTTTAACCACATGTACATGTGGACAGGCGCACCAGACTACTGAACACATACTTCAAGACTGTGTTGTATATCGTACATTGATGAAAACCCATTGGTTCATAGATACTACAATACAGGCAAATCAATAGGGGCCACTACAAGAACAAACAACAACAAAAAATAGTAACATTTATTCAAGAAAGTACATTACAATTAAAGACAATAGCTATAATTATTGTCAGTTATTGTTTATTTTCAACACATGAAACAACAGCTTTACTTGATGTTGTTAACGTGTTGTCTATTCCACACAAGCTACTATCCAAGAACTACATCTGATCCCATCATTTCTAGTTCTGACTTCTGTCATTCTTGCTGCAGTCTCAAATACCACGTCTCGCTTGTTTATATTTAGGTCACTCGCGCTTTATATTAAGGCCATGAACACAGAAACAAGAGCATGGGGTTCTCTTGATTTGCCTTCTATTGGCGATTACCTATCAACATTATCCTCCCCTCCTACCCCCTTTCCCCACCCATAAGTGAGCACACTTACTTATGGTCAAAGCAAGTTGTCATACCTGCGTATTACGTCACAAAACAACCCACTTCAGAGCGGTATTTTTTTTATACTCGGGGTGTATCTTCTTTATACTACCCGCCTTATTGGCGTGAGCAGACTTGTACGTCTGTTCCTATGGAGTTAACATAGTCAGCTTTGGTTCACTGACCCCAAACCTAGTAGTCAAATATAAGGAAAAATAAAAAAATGGTATGTAAGAAGCTTTGCGTGACAAGTGGACGACACAGACTAAACAACGTTTCGGCTCAATAGGCCTTCATCAGGAACAAACAAAAAAAAAACACACAAAACTAATAACGAAACAACCAAAACAAAAACAATCAAAATGTGTTAAAGAAAACAAAATAAATAAAAAACTATCCTGTCAATCCAAAATGAAATCGTAACCAAGTCCGGCTGTCGTAAATATATGTTGCCATTCGCGTTTAACGTCTGTAGTGTCTCCTACATATAGAAGATCTGGTAGACTAAAGTAAAACCCATAGTTGATCAACGCATCTAAACATTTGATGTGGAATCCGAAGGTTTTTTTTTTGTTTAATTTATTCCACAACATCAGAGGTCGGCAACCTACGGCCTGCCAAGTTATTTTGACAGGCCCTTGTGCTCGATTTGAAAATAACTGTTCACTCCATTTCCTGAAATTTTTTTTTTTTTTTTTTTTTGGGGGGGGGGGGGGGGGGGCAATGTGAAAAAATAAATAAATAAAAGGTAACACAAACATGCTCAACCACTCATCTTTCTATTTATAATTTAATGTTTGATTTTCTTCCCCACCCATTTTTAGTCTCACCAATCTCCCTTCCATTCCACTCTCCTTTCTGTCTTCCACTATTCATCACTAATACGATTTTTACATTACAATTGTCTGTGAATGCAAATTAGGTCAATTATATAGTGACTAAAAGAAAAGAGAGGTCGCAGGCGACAAAGAGAGAAAATATTGGATAGCTTGGTGTCATGGCATGGAAAACAGTCAACAACCGAACTGATATGATGCTCTGTAGATAGAAGATTGTGGAAGGACATGATCGCCTACGCCAACCGGTATGGCACATGATGATGATATAGTGGCTCTACGAGATGAAAGTATTAAGTCTTCGGCGTCTTCATAGTTTTCAGATCTGGCCCTCGGCGTCTTCATAGTTTTCAGATCTGGCCCTCGGCGTTTTTATAGTTTTCAGATCTGGCCCTCGGCGTCTTCATAGTTTTCAGATCTGGCCCTCGGCGTGTTCATAGTTTTCAGATCTGGCCCTCGGCGTCTTCATAGTTTTTCAGATCTGGCCCTCGGCGTTTTTATAGTTTTCAGATCTGGCCCTCGGCGTCTTCATAGTTTTCAGATCTGGCTTCTAGTTTTCAGATCGCCCTCGGCGTTCATAGTTTTCAGATCTGGCCCTCGGCGTCTTCATAGTTTTCAGATCTGGCCCTCGGCGTTTTTATAGTTTTCAGATCTGGCCCTGAGAAAATGAAAGGTTGCCCACCCATGAACTGCATGGAGCTTATATATAACAGAATTGTCATTGTTCAGTTTGTCTTTGTTCTCAATTGGAGATGCTAACAAGTAGAGACATTGCTTTATAATATTGTCTTTTCTTGTCCGCAAGACTGAAACTTTTTTTTGTATTTTGTGTCTGCTCTAGCTTTGACGTGGTCCCACGTGGTTTTGGTATCTTTTCTCTAGCGTTAGACTGAATTTGATCCCAAAATTTGGCAGAAGCCATAAACGTTAAATTTAAGAAAATATGCATCTTTAGATTTTAGATCCGATTGACGCCACTACAGGCGGGATAGTCCCGTATATGTCACATACCCGCTCCAACGAGCAACAAAGAGTTCATTTTATGTCTGCCAAAATTTAATAATCTGGTGGTTGCATCAGCTAATACATTCATCTTCGTGGAGAATATAAAAACATGAAATGGGGGAACCAGCGAAGATATTAGCAATTAGTATCAACGTAAGACCTTACCTGTAAAATACACAGATCCTTTTTCTTTCTTCTTTCTTTCTTTCTCTTTCTTTCTTTCTTTCTTCCTTCTTTCTTTCTTTCTTTCTTTCTTTCTTTCTTTCTTTCTTTCTTTCTTCTTCCTTTCTTTCTTTCTTTCTTTCTTTCTTTCTTTCTTTCTTTCTTTCTTTCTTTCTTTCTTTCTTTCTTTTTCTTTCTTCCTTTCTTTCTTTCTTTCTTCTTCTTCCTTTCTTTCTTTCTTTTCTTTCTTTCTTTCTTTCTTTCTTCTTCTTTCTTTCTTTCTTTCTTTTCTTTCTTTCTTTCTTTCTTTCTTTCTTTCTTTCTTTCTTTCTTTCTTTCTTTCTTTCTTTCTTTCTTTCTTTCTTTCTTTCTTTCTTCTTTCTTTCTTTCTTTCTTTCTTTCTTTCTTTTCTTTCTTTCTTTCTTCCTTTCTTCTTTCTTTCTTTTTTCCTTTCTTTCTTTCTTTCTTTCTTTCTTTCTTTCTTTCTTTCTTTCTTTCTTTCTTTCTTTCTTTCTTTCTTTCTTTCTTTCTTTCTTTCTTTCTTTCTTTCTTTCTTTCTTTCTTTCTTCTTCTTTCTTTCTTTCCTTTCTTTCTTTCTTTCTTTCTTTCTTCCTTTTCTTTCTTTCTTCACTTTATCTTGTACCCGTTTGGGCGTTGAGAGAGGTACAAAGTTCTAGCTCTCACTCTTTTGGCAGCTTCGATAATTGTCAGTTGATGTTGTAGCGTTTCTTTGATGTTGTCTATCCATCTTACTATGCGTCTGCCTCTTGCATCCCCCCCCCCCCTGATGCCACACAAATCTAATTACAGATAATTGAGAACTACGTGCTTCAGATGCTTTTATTTGCACTTTGAGAACAGCGGGACAGAAAACACCAAGGCTATCACATTTTCTTGCAGCCTGTCCAATGTAACAATGTAGGCCAAACAAAAACACACAAAAAATCCAAAATAAACTCAGCAGAGCTAGACAGAAGCAAGTCTCTCAGTAATAACTGCCAGAACTGATAATGTTCATGGTACTTAGAAGAGTCTAGATACTATAAAAAGAGCTATCAAGCAATAGTTCATAAGTTGAAAACATTTGAAAGGCAGATCAAAAGACAACCTGGCCGGAAACAGTGGAGACGTGTGCGGTGTGTTTACCAGACTGATGTAAACAAAAAGTAAAGGTTCCCTCCATGCCTTTCTAGTCGTATGCGGAATATGGTGCTAGTGACCATATTTTTCTATGACCAAGGCACATTTGTGGGTGATGTGGTCGGCATCACACAAGGCTGCCTTTACTTCCCATAAAAATCGCTGCTACCCATTTTTAGAAGCTGGGTAAACCCCGGAGCCTTGTAAGTCCGATTGGTCACGTGTGCTGATAGTTTATCGTTTTCTTTTAGTACCTTACATAGAGTATCTTCTGCTGATTTAAAAAAAAAAAGAACTAGCTGTACGACACATATTGCCATTGCTGGTTATTGTTCCGGGGGTGGGGTCCTGAAGACAGGACCGGAGGGATTAAGGCCGCTTGATCAAAACGGTCGCCATGACGTGTGAGACTCTTTATTTTACTCCCGTTAGAAAAAAACTTTTTCTGTCTACCGCGAGGTTCGAACACGTATGCCCTCTTTTCAGCCAGCGAAACAGTGGATTTCGCCGCACAGCCACTCGCCCCCTGATATCATATGATGTATTCTGCTAATTGCTTTGTCAAAATATGGTATTATCATCATCATCAAGTACCGGGGCATGCCGGCGTAGGTGATCATGTCTCTCCACAATTTTCGATCTCGACAGTTATTTATCATTTCAGTTGTTGACCTTCTACCTAGCAATTCTCTAAAGCTGTATGGTATTTGTTCTCTTTGCTTTCCTCTATCTCTTCGTCTCTCAATTTTTCCAGTTGTTACAATATATTCCAGCTGTTCTTTTCTCATTACATGGCCAAAAAAATGATGATTGTTTCTTCCTAATATTGGAAATTATCTCTCTTTTTGCTTTGGCCTCTTTCAGAATATCTTCATTATTCTTCTTAGCTGTCCATGGTACTCTCAACATTCTTCTGTAAAACCACATTTCTACAGACTCCAGTGATATTCTTGTTTGTTGTCCTATTGTCCATGATTCACATCCATATGTTAAGATTGACTCTACATAACATTTAAGAACTCTTTTTCTTGTCTCTATTGTCAAAAATGGATTGCATAGTATCTTCCTCATTTTCTGGAAAGCTGCTTTTGCCTGAGCCATTCTGCATCTCACCTCTTTTGTACATCTTCCGTCTGAGGTTAACAAAGTTCCCAAATATTTAAATTCATTTACCTGCTTTAATATTGTTCCACTTGTATTTATTTTGCACTGAGGTGATGTCCTTTACTTTGTTGTTACAATTACTTCTGTCTTTTTGCTAGCTATTAAGGCTGAGTCCTTTATTTTTGCTTTCTTTCACTATAATGTCTAACATTTCTTGTAACCCATTTTCACACTTAGCGATTAAGACTGTATCATCAACATACCTTAGATTATTTATATTATGACCTCCAATTGTTATTCCAGGAATGCCCCTTATGGATCTTATAATCTCACTGTAATCTCACTAATCTCAAAATCTGGTATAAAGAAAAAAAAACAACAACGAATAAGATAATTATGAATAGTAATAATAGTAATAAGAAGGAAGAGAGAAAGAGAAGGTGGAGGATCAACAACAACTAAAAGAAGTGAAGAAGAAGAAGATGATGATGAAAAAATAAATAATAATTAGAAAAGGGGAAAAAAAATATGTGTCGTGTAATTAACACTAAAGCTTCAATTTAACAATGATGTAACATATACTAATAAATAATTTGTGTTTATATTTCTTGAAGTGAGTAACAAAACACGACAACAACGCGGGTTTGGTAGGTGTGAAAGCTACAGACACGTGCAAATGCTTCTGGCGATGCATGAATCTCAAGATCTAGGTCTCTGGGTATTGTGGGTAGAGAAATCCAACCAACCAGGATTGTAGAGAGCATAGTAGGCACCGGAAATGATTACACATATGGCGCGTACGTTCAAGGGCACCTGTCGAGGTGTTCTCATGATCAAAGACTTCGGTGGGGAAACCAAAAGTTGGATTTTGATAATTACACACGTCTAGTGTGATTAAGAGATGAATATAGACTGCGTAAATTGGAACGACCTTGGGGTCAGGTGAAAATTGCAAAGCAAACCATAGAAACGGTATAGAAAGAACATGAGTATCATCATCATCATTGAGTGCCGTCTCCGCAACGAAGGTTGGCTACCATGGAGCGCCATTCTGCTCTGTCTCTTGCTTTGATGGTGCAGGTTGTCATCGGTTGATTTGTCCATCTTTTTATGTTACTCGTCCATGTTAATCTTGGTCTGCCTCTGCCTCTTTTACCTTGTATTTTCCCCTCCAGGATTACTTTCAGTAGGCTGTTGTGTCTTTTAACATGGCCTAAGAATCGCATTTGTCTTGTTCTAATTGTGTTCAGAAGTTCTCTTTTCATTTTAAGTTGTTTTAAGACTTCGTCGTTTGTTTTCTTTTCCTTCCATCCAATTCTACCTATTCTTCTATATATCCACATTTCAAAGGCTTCAATTCTCTGTTCTGTTTTCTTGTCTAATGTCCATGTTTCAGCACCATATTGGAATATTGAGAAGATGTAACATTTTGCTATTCTTAGTTTTAGCTCTGGTGTTATTTGTTTTGATGTTAGTATGTCCTTCATGACATTAAAATTACTTTTTGCCATTCCTATTCTTTTGTTTATTTCAGTTGTACATTTTCCATCACTGGTTATAGTATGTCCAAGGTAGTTATAGTTCTGAACTGTCTCAAGGTCTATTCCTTCAATTTTGATATCCACTTGTGGGTTTTGAGTATTTTCTTTGTTTATGATCATAGTTTTAGTCTTTTGATATTCATATCTAGTCCATATTTTTTGCTTGTCGTGTTTATTGCATTAAGTAATTGTTGTAGGTCTTTAGGATTTTCTGCTAGTAGTACAGTATCGTCAGCATATCTTAGGTTATTGATTATCTTTCCATTAATTTGTAGGCCTGGCATCTCTATGATGTTTTAAAGATTTGCTCAGTGTATAGACTGAACAAGCTTGGTGATAGGATGCATCCTTGTCTTACTCCTCTTTTTATATCAATGGGTGTAGAGAACTCTTTGTTATATTTTATTATTGCTGTTTGCTCCCAGCATAGATTGCATATTAGTCGTATATCCATGTCATCTAGATGTATCTCTTTTAGACATTCTATAAGTTGTTTGTGGTGTACTCTGGTGAACATGAGTATATGGAGCGGTATAGAAAGAACATGAGAGTAGGGAACAGTATAGAAAGAACATGAGTATATGGAGCGGTATAGAAAGAACATGAGTATATGGAGCGGTATAGAAAGAACATGAGTATATGGAGCGGTATAGAAAGAACATGAGAGTAGGGAACAGTATAGAAAGAAGATGAGAGTAGGGAACAGTATAGAAAGAACATGAGTATATGGAGCGGTATAGAAAGAACATGAGTATATGGAGCGGTATAGAAAGAACATGAGTATATGGAGCGGTATAGAAAGAACATGAGTATATGGAGCGGTATAGAAAGAACATGAGTATATGGAGTGGTATAGAAAGAAAATGAGTATATGGAGCGGTATAGAAAGAACATGAGTATATGTAGTGGTATAGAAAGAACTTGAGAGTAGGGAACGGTATAGAAAGAACATGAGAGTAGGGAACAGTATAGAAAGAAGATGAGAGTAGGGAACAGTATAGAAAGAACATGAGAGTAGGGAACGGTATAGAAAGAACATGAGAGTAGGGAACGGTATAGAAAGAGCATGAGAGTAGGGAACGGTATAGAAAGAGCATGAAATGATCAAAACAGGGAATAAGATTGTAAATAACTAGTTAACCCTTAGTAATCATGACCGAAACTCGCCTTTAGACACAACTATTTTTGAGAATGATTTTCTTCCATAACAGTTGTACTAATTTAATGTTTATATCTGGTATTTTCACTTCTTTTGGTCATGTACATATATCACAATGTTCAATAATGGCTGCTCTTTCTATTTACAATTGTATCATTTATTTCTACGAGAAAAGTAGCAAACAAAACCTGCTTTATAATTAGTAAAAAAAAACATAAACATCAAAATAAAATAAAAAATTGCTACTACAAACTGTTATTGAAATAATTTCTACACAAAATTTACATAAAACTCTGCTTTCTCTTCATATTAGATTCAAATACATGCATATCGTACGATTTTAATTCATGTTTGTAACACAAAGAACATATTGATTAATGTGATATGTAAACAGAAACAACATTGTTGTTTTTACTTACCACTGTATTGAACAACGTTGTGCTACCCATGTCAGTCCTGGACCCTAGATGCAAGAACAATACAAGAATAACCTCTACCGAGATGAAATGTCTTAGACTTTCTTCTTTTCTTTCGTTTCTCTTTTCACTGATACATAAAAGGTGTCGTGGTTTATATCATTTGTCGTTCTTGAGCTGCTCGAACTGTCTGAATTAGTGATTTTCCTTTGTTGTTACATGTCTCTGTAACTGCATCTATCCATCTTTTTCTGGGTAGTTTTCTCGCTTTCATTTTGCATTTTCGCTCGTGATCGTAATAGCACAATGGATGGTAATTCTACTTATTCGCACAAACTGTAAGAATAAATCACAAATAAATCCGTTCGAAATAGCAAAGGAACGCTTGAATTTATTTTACTACGGCATTGAAATTCACTTATAATTAAAATTTGACTCCCATCGAAAATTGCATCCTGTTGCCAGCACAGTCACACACCGGAAGTGGCAAGTCATGTCTTAGACGAATGATATAAAACAGCCTAAGAGATACGATCAGAAATGAAGAACTGAGAAAAAGGCTAGGAATAACCACCAGCATAGAAAATATTAAGAAACAACAAATAAAATGGTTTAGCCACGTGACAAGCAGGGAAGATCAAAACTCAACACAACGAGCCTTCAATAAACATTGTGAGAACACCAGACCAAAAAGCCGATCACGAAAAAGAAGGGTTGACGGAATATTAGAAGCACTAGGAAACATCAGCAGCAGAGGCGAACAGAAGAGCAAAATACCACAAATTATATCTCCAATTGACGCTAAAAGGCAAATGAGGAAGGAAAGAAGCAGAAGAAGATGAAGGAGAAGAAGAACATATGTACGGCTGTCTTTAATGGGAAAAACTTAATGATTGTTGAATTACTGTGGTGAGATTATGTTCTCCGTTTTTTGGACTGCTCAAATGTTTAAGATACAATAACATTGAGTTATTGAGTTATTTGCGGGTCATCATCATCACTGCACTTCGAACATGTCCATAGATGCTCAAAAACCAAGAAAGCATTGCAGTACACTAGCTGGCTGTAGCCGCTATCGACCTGCAACTACTCCCTAGCGCCTTATTAATTTATTGAAGGTGTGTTCGCAATGACCTGGAGGTTCCTTGTTCAATTCTCTGACAAGGCTTATTTTCTTCGCGGCTCCAGAATTTACCCAGTGCTGAAATGGGTCTCTTTGATTTTTTTTTTTTTTAATTGTCTATAGGACGGCTTGACATGATACTGACGATAGTACCCATAAAATGTCTATAGGACGGTTTGACATGATACTGACGATAGTACCCATAGAATGTCTATAGGACGGTTTGACATGATACTGACGATAGTACCCATAAAATGTCTATAGGACGGTTTGACATGATACTGACGATAGTACCCATAAAATGTCTATAGGACGGTTTGACATGATGCTGACGATAGTACCCATAGAATGTCCTTGTAAGAAATGAACACCAAACACATTGTAAGTTGTGGGGGAACCCTTAGTCTTACTTCACTTCCAAGAAATACTAAAAATAGAAAAGGATCCCCGCTGACATGAGCTATTTTCTGGTTGGTATATCCTGGACATGACAAATAAACAACTTACATTTAATGTTTCAGGTGGCACCGAGTGGCACTCAGCATTAAAGGGAGATCAGTGACGTTAATACACAACTGTATACAGGAGGCCACGTACCAGTTGAATAGGACCATTCCAGCGGAGCTCGATTCTGACGGGATCATGTTTGTGGGGTTCCATCTTGGAGATGAGAAGAACGTGTTTACCGTAAGTTCACGTGTTCCAACGTACATAATAAATGTAGACGTCTATTTGTTTTGTTATCATTATGTTTGTCTCTAATCTATCAGTTAGAATGCACATATATCTTTCCATCTGCTTGTTGAGTGATAGGAAACTCAACATACATAATATTCAATCTAGAGAGATTTGTTTATAGTCAATGGTAGGCAACATGCGGCAATCGGGCCAGAACCGGCCCGGCAAGCAGTTTTGACCGGCCTGCACGGTTACTGAAAATGACTAAACACGAGTGTCCTTGAGTTTTAAAAATGGTAGAACTTAAAAGTGGGGGACTGGTTGGTCTCGAGGCAAGACGCCGGCGTCAATTACTCATCAACGGAAAAAAATATGAGTACTTCCGAAGACGGAGTTATCTGCCTGTGCGGCGAGGTATTCCTGTGCACATGGCTGCCAGGGAAAAATTGATTAACACGCAAAATTCAGTTCCTAGTCCTTAGGGACTTCGTCAGAGGTCAAAGCTGGGGAACGGAACAAAAAAAGTAACATTATCGATCAATGTTGGCAGCATCAAACATGAGAGAAACTGCCCAGTAAAGCTGATTCCAGCATAAGCCACTAATATTTTACCAAACTACTAACAAATCATTATTGTCTGCTAGCTACCAACCGTCTGTTAAAAGTCAAGAGCCATTCTCTCTCTCTCTCTCTCTCTCTCTCTCTCTCTCTCTCTCTCTCCCTCTCTCTTTCTCATAAGGACTTCAAAAGGAGACAGAATACGGTCCTCAGTATCTTCATGTTTTGATTTCTTCACATCCAGCCCTATGTATAAAACCATTGCCGAACAAAACCGAGCTTGTGTGGCAAGTTCTACGAGAATGTCGCAAAGTGAGAACTTTCTGAAAGAGGCGCAAAATGAAAATAAAAATTATTAGGAACATCAGAGGGAAGAACCATGATTGTTGTCCATTTCATGAGAAATGAGTGACTAAAATATAATGTGACAATAGAAGAAATTGAGAGAAGAATCAAAAGACAAAAGCACAAAGTAAATATGCATGGCAGTTTACGAAAATAATTTAGTACGAAATCAAAAACAGGAGATATAAATAGAAAGTTGTGCAGAGAATGAATACCTTTTCTAACTGGCTCGGTACATGATGACCTCCAGCAGAGACAATGACTATCATCATGTGCAAACTTTCTATTATTTGTTCATCATAAATGAGCAGCACTATTCATTTCATCCAGTTGTTCGATTAGTTTGTGCGTGTGTGAATATGATTGTGAGTCTGGAATAATCTAGAGAAGTTTAGAAATGTAGTAGTAGAAGCGTCCGTCAATCATAGCTGACTATGGATTTTACAGCGCCCCTAGAAATGTTAATTTTTCTTTTCTTTCGCCGTGTATTCTCTTTTTCTATGAATCTGTCTGAATAGTAAGAAAACAGAAGTAATGGTTATATCGAAGAAACAATCACCACCATCATGCAGCATAAAAATAAACGAGACAAATCTGAAACAAGTGCAACGTTTCAAATACTTGGGCACAATAATAACATCAGATGGGAGATGTACCACAGAAAAAAAAAGCAGAATAGCTCAGGCCAAAATAGCATTTCAGAAGGTTAAAAATATCTTATGCAACAAATCTATGTCAATAAAAATGAGAAAGAGTTCATCGGTGCTATATAGAACCAATTCTGGCCTATGGAACCGAATCATGGACAGTGGACAAACAAATGAAAAGACGATTGGAGGCCACAGAGATGGGATTTTTCAGAAGAATGTTGAAAGTTCCCTGGACAGCTAATTAGGCCAATGCGGAAGTTCTCAAAGAGGCCAACACAAAAAGGGAGCTCTTAAAAAAAACATCAGAAAGAAGCAATTAACATTTTCCGGGCACATCATGAGAAGAGGAAAGTTGGAATACTTGGTTACAACTGGCAAAATAAAAGGAAAGAGAGATCGCGGACGACAAAGAGAGAAAATACTGGATAGCTTGATGTCATGGCATGGAAAACAGTCAACAACAGAACTGATACGATGCACTGTAGACAGAAGATTGTGGAGGGACATAATCACCTACGCCAACCGGTATGGCACATGATGATGATGAATCTGTCTGCTTCATGTTTGAGTTGGAGCTAAACAGTGTGTTTCCACAATATGCGGTCTGCAGCTAATACGTTCAGGTATGATAGAGTTGCTAATTATGGGGGATCTATTTCACGAGCGCTTCTTACCTGTCTGCGTTTTTCAGCTGTTATTCTACTCGATAGGACACACACTCACGGAAGCCAACTGACAGTAATACACGACATGCCCTTTTTGGGAATACTCAGGAGAAGAGACAAAGGGGAAGACTAAAATATTCTTGGAGAAGACAAGTGGAAACAGAGATGAAGATGATGCAAAAGACATGGAGTGATCTTAAAAGAATGCCAAGAAACAGAACGACTTGGAAAGTGTTTGTTGAAGACATGCTCCACAGGGAGTTGAAAGTGTTTGTTGAAAATCTATGCTCCACAGGGAGTTTAAAGTGTTTGTTGAAAATCTATGCTCCACAGGGAGTTTAAAGTGTTTGTTGAAAATCTATGCTCCACAGGGAGTTTAAAGTGTTTGTTGAAAATCTATGCTCCACAGGGAGTTTAAAGTGTTTGTTGAAAATCTATGCTCCACAGGGAGTTTAAAGTGTTTGTTGAAAATCTATGCTCCACAGGGAGTTTAAAGTGTTTGTTGAAAATCTATGCTCCACAGGGAGTTTAAAGTGTTTGTTGAAAACCTATGCTCCACAGGGAGTTTAAAGTGTTTGTTGAAGACCTATGCTCCACGAGGAGTGGAAAGTGTTTGTTGAAGACCTATGCTCCACAGGGAGTTTAAAGTGTTTGTTGAAAATCTATGCTCCACAGGGAGTTTAAAGTGTTTGTTGAAGACTTATGCTCCACGAGGAGTGGAAAGTGTTTGTTGAAAATCTATGCTCCACGAGGAGTGGAAAGTGTTTGTTGAAAATCTATGCTCCACGGGGAGCTGAAAGGAAGAAGAGTACTCAATGTCTCACAACCTATAACCTCAGGTCAAAAGATGTGTGCCCCAAGTTGTTCTTTCTTGTTCACATTTTCCCACTTGCCAAAATTGATGTTGAAGGCTTTTATAGAGATCTTGATTGTAACTTTAAGGCGCTTCTTTTGAATACATCGTAGGAGTTGACCTTTCTACAGCTCACCATACAATACATTGTTGACAGTCACTAGTTTGGCATGAGAACTATATAGTTTGTAAAGGCGTAAAGGCATCAAGATGCACCAAGATGCATATAGATGCGAAGCTGCTGTAAAGCTGATGATAATGCCAATTTGAAAAAAAAGAAGGAAAAAGTGGTATGGTAACAGCTTTACGTAGGTGAGTAACAAAACAAAAGTCGACGTTTCGGCCAAGAAGACCTTCAGCTGAAACGACAAACAACAAAACATAAATATATATAAGTACACAAATCTAACTACATAATATGCTAGATACTCAAGAAAGGAGATAAAAAAAAAAGTCAGGTGGTCAGGTTCTGAATGAGCTAAAATAAGTGGGCGGGATGACCAACTATATATATATATATATATCACAGACCAGGCAGTCAGGTGAGAAATCAAAAGGAAGGGTTATAAAAGTATGGGGAGGTGAGTATAAGGTACGTGTAAACTGTATATATCTAACTGTGGGTGTGCACACCAAGATGGACATATGTCAGACATGTGTTGATAAGAAACAACAGGAGAATTCCAAAGCAGGGTCTTCTACTGGAAGCATCAAAAAGAACACTTATAAGAGAAGCAAAGTTGGTAGGCATAGACTCATTAAATAAGATCAAATATCCTTCCAAGAATTAGAGATGGATGGCGAGAAACACCACGAGACTTACCACAACTAGAGACTCGGAAGGATCAAGATCTCTCTCTTACATCATTTCTGCTTATGTTTCTTCTGATCACTCCAAGAGAACATCTCATCTTTGTGGTGACGACTCCTTTAATGCCTGTTCCTAAGTGAGCACTGCGTGACCGGTGGCCTCCATACACGCCATGTTATACTTTTCAATTTCCTTACTTTCAGGGCGATGTTCAGGACCTGTTGTTTATACCAGACCCAGGAGCTGCATACGAACACTGTGAGAGATATACTCCAGACTGTGAGATTGCTCTTCCACACATGCTTTCTCATCATTCAGCAGCATCATCATCTTCCTCGTCATCATCATCTTCATCAAGCAAAAAGGAACCCGGAGAATCATCGGAAGTTGAAGCGTTCAACTTAACATCAGTTGAAAGGGTAAGTATTTTTTAAATATATATATATATTAACTATATCAGATTTAGCTAATTTTTTGTGCTGTTAATTTTCAGTTTTTCTTCTCTTATAATGTAGCACATCTTCCTTTTGTTTTATCATTGCATTTCTTATCCCACATTTTATTTCTCACTAAAATGGTCTTGTGGAATGGCCCCCTCGTTCACTTGACTTCTGCACTCTTGACTTCTGTTTCTTGGGTATGCTAAAGAAGGTGAACTCAATGAAAATCACAGAAGTTAACACAATTGATTCAACGCATCGAGTGAATGTACTAATATTGACGGCAATATGTATTTATTACATCGATTTCACGTGAATTTTACAAAGCGCATCCACTTTTGCATCGCGAATAATGGAAATCATATTGAAGACGTTATTTATTTTTTCAATTGAAAAAAAAAATTCATTAATAAATTTTATTTCTTGAAAACACGTACTTCTTCCTACGTGTCCAGACTTTAGGGACACCCTCTACATAAATCTTGAAGCTGGTCAATCGCTTTCAGTTGGTGCTGAACGGTGTCCGTTTTGATAGTTTTGTTGTGAGAAGTTATGGCGGAAAGGGAGGCGGTATTTTACAAAAGATATGAAAGTTTTATGACCATGGTTCCATTTCAGGGTGGATTTTTCTTTTATTTTAAGGGAAGGGGATATAAATGAAAGAATAATAGGGAAATGTAAAGAGTTTTTTCTCTCTATCGTTTTGTTACTTTTTTTATGCCATTCATTGTATCGATTTAAATTAAATATTATCATCATTATAACATTATTATGTATTGTAATTGTTGAAATGAATGTATGTCACTAATCATTCACTAATGAAATGTCTGTCAGTCCCGGACAGTACGTGTAAGATTAAGATACTCAGCAGCAAGAGCTTTAAGAAAAATAACCTTTAATTTGATTTACGGATTTCAATGTGTTAGACGAATGATAGGAAACAGCCCGAGAAATAAGATCAGAAATGAAGAACTGAAAAAAAGCTAGGAATAACCCCCGCCAAAGAATATAATATATAAAATATAAACAGATAATTAATAAACTAATAAACAGATAAAATCAAATGGTTTGGTTATGTCAACTATGTGACAGGGCGTCACGAGCAGAACAATCAAAACACAACACAACGAGCATTCAACAAACGTTATGAGAACACCAGACCCAAAGAGCCGACCATGAAAAAGATGGATTGACGGAATATTATAAGTACTAGGAAACAACACCAACAGAGGCGAACAGAAGAGCAAAAGACCGCAAATTATATCTCTCCCTCCACGCTGAAAGGCAAACGAGGAAGAAAAGAAGAATAGATTCTTAGAAGAAGAATAATTTTTATTTCATTCCTCAGACTGCTGTGCTTTCGGCATCGCTTTTGCCTTTCACTGAAACTTTTAGTTTTCAGTGCCACATTATACTATACTCAGTTGCTTACTCATTACTCATTAGTTATTACAGAATAATTTTCTCTTCCAAGTAAGTCTAGATCATGCAGGGACAAGAGAATCTGAGTTAGAATGAATATGATTTATGATCATGGAGGAAGGAGAATGTCTAAGATTAAGAATAATTATAATATATCATTAGGAGCATTATTATTATTTGTTGAGATTCTGGGTCGACCACGAAAAAGATGGGCCGATGGAATATTAGAAGCACTAGGAAACATAACAGCAGCAGAGGCGAACAGAAGAGCAAAAGACTGCAAATTATGCCTCCCCTCGACGCTGAAAGGCAGATGAGGAAGGAAAGTAGAAGAAGAAGTTGAGATTAGTCAGTCCACTTTAATTATTTAAAATTCTGAATCAAGTGAAAATGAAAAAAAAAAACAAAAAAAAACTACATAACACAATTCAAAAAAGACAAATTGAAATTTTTTGGACATGTAAAGAGACATAATAAAAAAAAGTAAGTAAAGTACCCCTGTCACGCCAAGTGGCGTATAGGGAAATATGGTGTTAGTGACCCTATATTTTACAGACCTTCAGCACATGATTTTTGGGGTAATGTGGTCGGTATTACGCCCGTGCTGCTTTACTTTCCCAGAAAAAAATCCGGTACCCATTTAAGGCTGGGTGAACCCAGAAGCCATTGGTTGGGATCGAACCCTACCCCTTGTCCTTTGTAGTCCAGTTCACTAATCACTGAGCTATCGCGACTCTAAAGAGACATAATACCCTTCTAAAAGTTATCTTGGAAGGGAAGGTACAAGGTAGATGAGGCAGAGGCAGACCAAGACTAAAGTGGATTGATAACATAAAAAGAACAGGTGAACCTATAACAATGTGCATGATCAAGACAAGAGATAGAGTAAAATGGTGCTCCATGGTAGCCAACTTTTGATGTGGAAACAGCATCCAATGAATGAATGAATGAAATCATTTAAATTAAATGATTTAAATTAAATGATATCCTGTGATTCCCACGTTCAGAAGAGTCTACAACAAGCCCAAGCATATGGACACTTTAATGTGTTTCTGTGCTAGACATGGTTCATTTTTTGGTGTTTTTTAGTGAAGCCATGGCTCATATCTTGCTGTGTTTCTGTCCTAGCCATGGCTCATATCTTAGCTTGTGTGTGCTGGCCATGGCTCATATCTTGGTGTGTGTCATGTTAGTCATATCTCATATCTCGGTGTGCCCGTGTTAATCATGTCTCATATCTTTATGTGTGTCTGTGTTTAGTCATATCTCATATCTTAGTGTTTACCAGTGTTAGTCATATGTCATATCTTTGTGTGTACATGTCTGGGTTAGTGATATCTCATATCTTTGTGTGCATGTTTATGTTAGTTATATCTCATATCTTTGTGTGTGCATGTCTGTGTTTGTCACATCTCATATCCTTGTGTGTGCATGGCTATGTTAGTCCCATCTCATATATTTGTGTGTGCATATCTATGTTAGTCATATCTCTTATCTTTGTGTGCATGTCTATGTTAGGCATGTGTCATATCTTTGTGTGTGCATGTCTATGTTAGTCATATCTCATATCTTTATGTGCATGTTTATGTTAGTCATGTGTCATATATCTTGATGTGTGTCAGTGTTAGTCATGTCTCGTATCGCTGTGTGCATGTCTGTATTAGTCACATCTCATATCTTTGTGTGTGCATGTCTGTGTTAGTCACATCTCACATCTTTGTGTGTGTATGTCTGTGTTAGTCACATCTCACATCTTTGTGTGTGTATGTCTGTGTTGGTCACATCTCACATCTTTGTGTGTGCTTGTCTGTGTTAGTCACCTCTAGTGACTCGGGCAGATGGTGCTCGTAAACCTGGGAGGGCCTACCATCTAAGGGCAGAATCCCCCTACAGAAAAGACAATCTGCTGCCTTGCAGGAAGATTGGGGACAATCAAAGGCTAGGGAAAGCAAACCCAAATAAAATGCTGGCTGAAATCGGATGCACTGGGCCACTGGCGCAGAACACAGTGCAACATATTAACGGGTGTTCGGTCAGAGTGGATCTGACAGACTCTGATTGTGATGTTCTGTCTGTGGGGGTGATCAACACACTTAGCCTGACAGCTGACTTCATGTGGGAGTCTGGAATCCTACTCTGATTGAGTCCTGATCGCAGAGAGAGAGAATTAAATGATATAAAAATTATAATCAGATGAGATATATCGAGATATCTGATATGAATAGTATAATAGTCATAGTGTGAGTTAAACCCAGAGCACCATGTGAAGGCTTCTTTGACGGGTAGCCATGGCTGCACAAATTGGTGAAAGATGCCACAAATAAAAATCCCAGTCATGTGGGTCATTGGCAGCAGTTAATCAGTGATCACATTCATCATCATCATCATCATTGAGTGCCGTCTCCGCAACGAAGGTTGGCTACCATGGAGCGCCATTTTGCTCTATCTCTTGCTTTGATGGTGCAGGTTGTCATCGGTTGATTTGTCCATCTTTTGATGTTACTCGTCCATGTTAATCTTGGTCTGCCTCTGCCTCTTTTACCTTGTATTTTCCCCTCCAGGATCACTTTCAGTAGGCTGTTGTGTCTTTTAACATGGCCTAAGAATCGCATTTGTCTTGTTCTAATTCACATTCAAAGAAGGTTATTTGTTGTATCACACTTGGACTATAGCAAAACTATAGATGCTTAATTGAGCTGCCTCCATCATAAGATGAAATCACAAAATGTGTGCCCACTGTGATGGTTTCAATGGTTTCAGAAAATTGCTGGTTGTAATGACGAATATTATCTAATAATAGTAATATGTTTTGTTTCTTTTTCTTTTAAATTAAAGTTAACATTTTCTAGGGGTGGAGTTTGTGCTAGGAAGATTGCTTCTTAAAGGATGTTGTGCGCTGATTTGTTCATGATCAATAACATTTTCTAGTTTTATTGTAATTTATGTTCTTTGTGCTGTATAATTTACAAGAAATACTGAAGTTTGTGTACTAGAATTTTTAATCAATGTCATCACAGATTATATATTTATGTCGAATTTGTTTTCAGTCCAGTGTCACTTTGGAGTATGGCTCTGTAGAAATGACAGATGTGACCTACAGATTTGTGAGTGTTTATTACCACTTAATTCTGTTTATAGTAACCATGACAACAGTGTTAGTATAACCATGGCTAGTAATAATGACAACTGTGATAGGATAACCATGATTAGTTGTAATGACAACTTGGATAGGATAACCATGATTTGTTGTAATGACAACTGTAATAGGATAACCATGATTTGTTGTAATGACAACTGTAATAGGATAACCATGATTTGTTGTAATGACAACTGTAATAGGATAACCATATTCAGTTGCAATTACAACTTTGATAGGGTAACCGTGATTAGTTGTAATGACAACTTTGATAGGATAACCATGATTAGTTGTAATGGGAGCTTTTATAGGATAACCATGATTTGTTGTAATGACAACTTTGATATTATAACCATGATTTGTTACGATGATAACTGTGGTAGGATAACCAATGTATGTTACTGAGGTAACTGTATTTTATAAACATGCCTGACCTCAAAGTTCTATTCTTGACCCTTATTTTACCCTTAGTTTCACTTCAAGATGTTATGCCATTGAAGGTAAAAAAAAGTAGGTCTATATAGAAACGCTCACTGACTTTGGTCTTTTTCTCACTTTGTGAGTTCTAATGAATTCTATCAAAATGGCATTGTTTACTATTAGTTTATTTATGATAATGTGAATCTACTTTGATAATGGGAATCTACTTTGATAATGTGAATTTACTTTGATAATGATGGAGGTTATTGTTGTGCTACTGAAGTTATTATTCTACTCAAAATAAAAGCTAAACAATTTGACATAGCAATAACAGAGTCATACGCACCCATTCAAGACTATACAGATGAACAAATAGAAGCATATATGAAGATCTAAAAGCTATGAAGCAAGTGAAATCTTCGGACACTGATTGTAATGGTTGATATGAATGCTAAAGTAGGTAAAGGTAGATTTAAGACCATTATAGAAAATCATGGTTTAGGAAAAAGAAATGAAAAAGGAGAAAGATTAATATAATTTTGTGAAGAAAACAGGCTGATAATATGTAACACTTACTTTGAGCAAGAGAAAAGGAAACTGTACACATGGAAAAGCCGTGGAGATAGAAGAGGAATCAAATAGATTATATAATGATAAAAGATAGGTTCTGTAACAGTTACAAGCAGGCTAAACCTACCCAGGAGCAGATATTAGCTAATATTGTAATCCTGCATTGATTAAAATGAAAGTCAAACTAAAGAGAAACAAACAAAAGACTAATTCATCAACATTACCACTAGACATAACAGCTCTAAATCAAAAAGATGTTAAAGATAATTAAATAATACAAGTAAAGAACACATATAAAGAACTGCAAGAAGAAGGGATTGAGCAGTACAAAAGAGAAAATCCTGATGAAAAAGTTACAACCAAATGGCAATGCATAAAGAAAAGCATACAAGAAACTTGCGACATCTTACCCAAAAAGAAAAAGAACAAAAACAAATACAGATAACTGACACCATCTTTGAAAAAATTGAAGAAAGAAGACAAGTAATGAACACTACCCAATACAACAAATAGATAATGGAATATGGAACATTTGCAAACATGAAAGAGAAGACTGGCTCAGCCAAAGATGTCTAGAAATCGAAACTATGGAAAATTAACAAGATTTAAGTGGGATGCACATAGAAATAAAGAGAATGACTCGTAACAATTTTTTAAAAGGTCACAGAAAGTGGATGTATTACAAGCAAAAAAGAAATGTGCTAACAAACAGCTAAGATATAATCATTAGAAAGCAGGAATTTATAACAAAACTATTTAACAATGAAAGGGAAAAGAAACCAATCATATAATGTATGTGTGACAAAAGAAGCCATGTTCCGCATGAGGACATTAATTGAAAAAGTACACAGTAAACAAACCAATATATTTAAAAACAAATATATAGGACTGACTAGCATTAAAAGAAGTCCAAAGAAATTAGGTTAAATACAAAAATAAATATTTTCAACTGCAATGTTCAATCTGTCCTATTATATGGCTAAGAAACACGGAGAACAACAAAAAAGACAATCATGAAGATAAGACCTCTTTAATGGATGCTTGCGTAGAATAAAAGAATGGAAATGGCAGGACAAAATCACTAAGTCAGAACTATGGGGTAGTGCCAGTCAAATACCAGTGGACAAAGAGATACAAAGAAGACGATGGCGCTGGATAGGACACACAATGCAGAAGCCAACTAAGAGTATTACACGACAGGCCCTTTTTGGAATCCCTTTGGGAAGAGACAAAGAGAATGACAAAAATATTCTTAGAGAAGACAGGTTGAGACAGAGAGGAAGATGATGAGGAACGCATAGAATGATCTTAAAAGAATGGCAAGAAACAGAATGGCTTGGGAAGTTTTTGTTGAAGACCCATGTTCCACAGGGAGCTGAAAGGAAGAAGAAGAACATTAAAAGTACACCAAACCTCACTTAACAAAATATTTTGTATTTTAGGGGCCACCAGGTCCACCTGGACAGCGTGGACCGTCTGGACCACCAGGTTCAAAGGGTGATGGGGTAAGTCTTGTCTCATATCACACTACATTTGTTCATCTCCAGCTGTCTGTCTTTTTCTTTCTTTTATATGAACTAATATTTCAATCTTTCTGGTAAATTTGTTTCTTTCTTGTTATATATACTATAAGATGCTTTCAAAGGAAAAGCATATTCTTTAGTTTGAGTTTTTTTTATAAATACTGAAATAATTATTTGATCTAATGAAATCCTACCTGCCCCATTATCTGTAAATCTTATAACCAACCTCTATGTAAATCCTGGTCACCTTCTTTTTACACCATATTTTTTTTAGATCTGTTGCATGTGTTCTGGCCTGAATTTATTTATTTAATTTGTATAGTTTGTTTGTTATGAAGAGGCCACTTCTTTCCATAATTTTTTCGATCTGTGTTGTGTTTTCTGTCTTGGATTTATTTATTTAATTTGTATAGTTTGTTTGTTATGAAGAGGCCACTTCTTTCCATCATTTTTTAGATCTGTGTTGTGTTCCCCACAAAAGTATATTTTTTATCAATTTGCATGCTTTTTGCATTCAAGGTAAGTAAAGTTCAAGGTTCTCTCCTCGTATAGTGTTTGTGATCATATTTTTCTATAAGTCGGCACATCATTGGATGATGTGGCTGTATCATGTCCCGCCACCTTTACTATCCAGAAAAATCTCTGGTACTAATCTTTTGAGGCTGGGTGAACCATGGAGCCTTGTTGGTCCGAAAAGAGAACAAATCCTCCACTTCCGAACCTGGACCCTTTTAATCAGGAAATGAGCACTTAAATCACTCAGCCACTGAGCTTTGTCTTCAAGGTACATATGTTTAATTCTTGGAGTTTCCTTGGGTGCCGCATCATGAAGTCCATCATATCAACATGCCTCTTTGAATTTATTCTTTTTCTTGATCCTCTGAGCTCCAGTTGGAGCAAAAGGCATGAATAAGTAATACCCACCTAATCTGGTCTGGAACAGGCATGGACAACTCTCGCCAGGACCTGCCAGAATTTATTGCTTATAATTAATTTTTTGAAATGAAAGACTTACCCATTTTTTAGATGAAACTGTAATTTATAAGTACAGTACAACTGCTAATGTTTACAAAAAAAATAGGGACTAATTAGCTAAATAGAAATATAAACATAACTGATCACCATGAGACATATGCACACTAGGCATGTGGCCTTTATTCTCCAGTCCCATTGAAAATACCTCAAACCTGAAAATGAGATAAAAAAGAAATGATAGTTTTCTAGTTCATAGTTTGTTCTCTACAAATGTTTATTTCGTCTTTACTTCAGGGTCTGGTCGGAAGAGATGGTATTCCTGGTTCTAATGGTGTCCCAGGTCCTCCTGGACATGTGTTTGTATTTCCTGTAAGTATTTACATGTGTTTGTATTTCCTGTAAGTATTTACATGTGTTTGTATTTCCTGTAAGTATTTACATGTGTTTGTATTTCCTGTAAGTATTTAAATGTGTTTGTATTTCCTGTAAGTATTTACATGTGTTTGTATTTCCTGTAAGTATTTACATGTGTTTGTATTTCCTGTAAGTATTTACATGTATTTGTATTTCCTGTAAGTATTTACATGTGTTTGTATTTCCTGTAAGTATTTACATGTGTTTGTATTTCCTGTAAGTATTTACATGTATTTGTATTTCCTGTAAGTATTTACATGTGTTTGTATTTCCAGTTAGTATTTGTTTAGCCTTTTTTTGAAAATTATTGCAGAGTGTTGGTCCAAAGTCTAAATAAGAAACTAGGTTAAGTAAAATAGTGTTGTCTACTGGCAAACAGCATCCCATAGTTTGTTTAAATAATTAGACACAAAAGAAAAGATGAAAAAAGGATACTCCCAAAGGATGGATGAAAAAAAAAAAGGTTCTGTGTACACCTAGTTTATGGTAGTAGTGACTGTACTTTTTCATGTGTGGTCGATATCATGCCAGGTTGCCTTTATTTCCAAGATAATTTCTGGTACCTATTTTTAAAGGTTGGGTGAATCCCAAAGCTTTGTTGGTTAAAAATAAACACACATCTTCTGGGATTTGAACCTAGATCCTCCTGATTTGTAAAAACGCATTAATCACTCAGCCGCCAAGGCTTCAAAATAGAATGAATGAGCAAATAATAAATTACCCTACAAAATACTGTGTGTGAAGTGTTGTTGTTGACAGAATGCTATGAGTTGATGCGGGCAGGTTGCCCTTTGACTCATTTAGTGTGGTGGGTCGTAATGGCTTTCTTGACATTCCCAGCTCTTACTGGAGAAGTTGGAGTTCGTCTATCTCAGGCTATGCTGGGAAACTGCTAGTCCAGCCCAGAGGTACTGCAATACTGGGTCCTCTATAATCAATAACAGCCACCACTACAGGCAACACAGGGATCCTAGCTTCTGTTAGCCAGTCTGTTTTGACGCAGACTGTTAACAGGGGAGACCACGAGGAGATAGAACTTCTAGGTCTTGGTCAGCTGATAGTGCGACGACCCTGCTATTGCGACCATAGGTCTTACTGCGCCAGGGCGTTCCACAGGGAGGGGTACTATCTCCAACACTTTTTCTGATCTAAATCAATGACCTAGTTACTGAACTACCACATGGTATCAAAGTGGCAATGTATGCAGATGACATGGTAATGTGGTGCACAGAGGAGTATGCAACAGTGGCCTCCACATTGCTGCAAAGAGCTATGAATGCACTGAATTCATGGACAAATAGATGATGTATCAGCATCAATACAGACAAATGCAGTACTACACTTTTCACTCTCTCCCCAAAACAAAAAGCAGGAGCCATATACATAAACAGTGAGCCTGTGAAAGAAGACATACAAGCTACGTATCTTGGAGTTCCATTTGATAACAAACTATCTTAGAAACAGCAGATAAATAAGGTAACCAAAAAAGCAAGGAGAAAACTGGCTATTCTAAGAAAGCTGTGTGGAACCACATGCGGTGCGAGTGGGAAAATACTCAGTAAAGTTTACCAACAGAGTATACGCCCACATTTAGAATATGGATCATCTGCATGGTGCTCGGCATCAAACACCACACTGCAAGAACTGGACAAAGTACAAAACCAGGCACTTAGGATCATCACAGGAGCAATGGAATCAACACCAATATTGAAGATGGAGAAACTGTGGAGGATACCAGCACCGAGAGAACAGAGGGACACAAAGGTGCTGATACAGGCAGAAAAATTTGCTTGCATGCCGAAACATCCAATGAAGGACTGATTCCAAAATCTTGCATTGGGACGACTTAAGAGAAGCAGTTTTATCCACCAAGCCAAGCATATTAGCAGACAAACACCAGACATGCCAAGACATGCCCCTACTGCCCATACCAGAACTGACTCCCTGGACAGAGGAATCAGGATTATCAATACAAATACGAACAGAAGTGAAAGGAATAGTTGACAAAGAGGAACAGAATAGTCTACAGCGAAAAACAATAACTCTCAGTTTCCTGGATGAAGAATACCCACAAGACCTATGGATCCGTGTGTACACAGATGGATCAGCACAGAATGCAGTAAAGAATGGGGTAGCAGGTGCATGTATAGAGTACCCAAATAACACTAGGGATATGAATAAAATAGCAACAGGGAAATATTGTCACAATTATGATGCAGAAATACAAGCAATAAAGTTGGCAATAGAAAAACTGCTTAACAGTAATCTTAGCCAACAGCCTGTAGTATTTTTGACAGATGCATGATCAGTACTCCAGGCACTACAATCCAGAAAATTACCACATCTGCAGACCTTATTGATTGAACTCTGCAAGCACCACAGGGTTGCCCTGCAGTGGATCCCATCTCACTGTGGAATACCAGGAAATGAGAAAGCAGATCAGTTGGCAAAGGAAGGTTCAACAGGCAAACAACTAGATACACCGGTTACATACCATCATAAGAAACAGATAATCAAATCAATCAGAGGACCACAAGCCCCAAATCAGGATGCCTTTCATAATATGAATAGATATGAACAAGTTATTATTATACGCCTCAGAACAGGACACAATCGACACCATAGTCACATGTATACAAAATTCAAGATCGGCACCTCAACTACTTGTACATGTGGACAGGCGCCCCAGACTGCTAAACACATACTTCAAGACTGCACTGAATATAGTAGACTGAGGAAAATCCATTGGCCCATTGATACAACACTACAGACAAAACTATATGGACCACTGCAAGAATTACAAAAGACAGTAAAATTTATACAGGAAATGACATTGCAGATATAGACAATGCTTCAGGCAAACAAAAGATAGATAATTATTGATTCATTTTGTTATAACCCAATTAGAACATAATAATTATTTTTTTATCTCACCTTGTCTGTTCTGATTAAAAATAGATGAATTGGGACAACAAGCAGAGTAATCACGCAGAGCAGTTCCGTGGAATGTTAGATCAACACATGCTGGCTATGAGGGGAATAGCTGGACCTCAAGGCATGACTGGGCTGCCTGGACGAGTTGTAAGTTAAGAAATTGTAACTCTGTTTGGTAAGATTAAATTTTATATTAAAGTTCCATTCGCTACTGATTTACTTTCATTTGTAAATTACATTCTCATCTGTAATCAAGAAAAGATGGTGGACATACGTTGGCCATATAAATTAGAATGGACAACTAAAGAATCATAAAGCTAATCTAGAGAAACATTAAGAACGCTCATATGAAAGACAATAATAGGTATGGGCTCCTTTGCAGAGATTGAGTGGATTGCTGAGAATGGAGACATAAAGTCACTGCAGGTCCTGTGCAAAGTCTGGTCACTGCAGGTCCTGTGCAAATCTGATGGATCCAGAAGGACAACAGCAATGAATGTTTTTTTTAATTTCTGCCATTTTTTCTATTTTTGACTTGAGTGGAGCTAATGAATTACATAAGAGGAACACCCTAAAACATGTTATTTAATATACTCGATAAAAAGTGCTTGCATTTTTAAGAATATGAGAATATCGTTGACAGTGATCAGCATTTAGTGGCACTATCGTGGTCAGATGCTTGCCAATGCAGAAAAACAAAGTTGATTGGCTAATGCCTTTATATCAGAGAGATATTATAAATTAAACATTGAATTATTGGACTGAAGAATAATCTGAGAAAGATAAAAAAGAGATAAGATTTCAATACTGAAAAATGACTGATAAATCTTGAATGATAATAGTTTATTTTAGCAGATCATGCTGCCTCGCATCGTGAGTTTTGATGCTTGAAGAGGTCTCCGAATACTTCTGGATAGGTGGTCGAGCACATGTGGGTCAAAACTCATGTGCTATGATGGCGATTCAAGTCTCCTACTTTACCTTTACCTTTAGCAGGTCAGACATTGAACAGTAGACAGCCCTAAAGATGCTCATTTAAACACATAGTGAAGTGTTTTTATTGTGGTGGTTTTTTAACTCATTAATGACAAATTATCATTTGCTTCTTTAAATTGTCCCACATAATACGCTTATTTCTTCATTTAATCTGAGTGAATTTTCTAGATTAATTATTCATCAAATATTGCTTATTATCTACATGTCATTGAATACTTGAAAGTTCCACATGGTTTCAAGCAAATCTGGATGAGGCAAGACATTAAAAATGGATGATTACAATTATTGTTGATTAGAATGGAGTTTAAACAATAACCTTTTTTCTTTATTGTCATTTATTTTACTGTCTTTTATTTACTCTCATTTATTTTTTTGTCTTTTATTTGCTGTCATTTATTTTACTGTCTTTTATTTACTCTCATTTATTTGCTGTCATTTATTTTATTGTCTTTTATTTGCTGTCATTTATATTACTGTCCTTTATTTACTGTCTTTTATTTACTCTCATTTATTTTGCTGTCATTTATTTTATTGTCTTTTATTTGCTGTCATTTATATTACTGTCCTTTATTTACTGTCTTTTATTTACTGTCATTTATTTTACTTTCTTTTATTTTACTGTCATTAATTTTATTACTACTGTTTTTTGCTGTCATTTATTTTAATGTCTTTTATTTACTGTCATTTATTTTACTGTCATTATTTTACTTTTATTCACTGTAATTTATTTTACTGTCATTTATTTACTATCATTTAGTTTACAGTCATTTGTTTACTATTGTTTATTTTTGCTGTTATTTATTTTACTGTCATCATTTATTTAACTTTTACATACACTTAGTTGTTTCTGGCCAAATCAGATCATTAAAAAGTCAACTATATTACTCTCAAAAAATGAATCACAATATTTTCCAGAAGATAATCTAAACATATCTCTATTTTCCAGAAGATAATCTAAACATTTCTCTATTTACCAGAAAATAATCTAAACATATCTCTATTTACCAGAAGATAATCTAAACATTTCTCTATTTACCAGAAAATAATCTAAACATATCTCATTTCTTTATAGGGACCACCTGGGCCAATTGGTGATAAAGGAGATATTGGAAACACAGGTGAAATGGTGAGTACAGCTGCAGTTATCTATGACACATCATCAGAATATTTATTGCCAGCAGAAAAATGCAAAATATCAACCTAGAGACCTATCTTTATGGGTTCAGTGTGTGTGTTAACATTGATTACTTTAACAAACTACCAAATGATGTAAAATAAACATAAAATAGTATGATCTATCTATCTATCTATTGTCCTTTCGAGCCGAAGACGGCACATAGGGCAGAACCACAATCTCAAAAACAGAAACCTTGCATGCCAAAATGGCACATATTGCGGAGATCACTGCTCTAAAATCTATGGCTCTGTTTCCATAACAACACTTTTTACAATGACAGCTTGTCAAGCCATCGATCAACCTCCTTAGTTGCCTCTTACGACATGCCTGGAAGGTCACAGTGTCACTATTCTTTACTTTCCTCATAATGAAGCCCCGGTAACACACGGGAAAAAATAGTATGATGCAGCTAAACAAATAGAAAGACAAGACAAAATATGATGTTTTGGCAAACATCTTCATCACGTATCGTTACAGTTCATAAGTCCTACTTAGGGCTCAAATTTTGTTCGGAAACCTTGAGGTAGGACTGTAACCATCGCTGCTTATTGTTTTTTTCCTTGTCATCTCTCACTGTATATATGTTACCATATGATGTGGTTTATAGTCCAATCATGGCATGTTTTCTCTTCTTCTTCTTTCCTTCCTCATTTGCCTTTCAGCGTCGAGGGGAGATATAATTTGCGGTCTTTTGCTCTTCTGTTCGCCTCTGCTGCTGTTATGTTTCCTAGTGCTTCTTATATTCCATCGAACCATCTTTTTCGTGGTCGACCCTTGGGTCTGGTGTTCTCACAACGTTTGTTGAAATCTCGTTGTGTTGTGTTTTGTTCTTTCTGCCTTGTCACGTGGCCAAACCATTTTATCTGTTGTTTCCTTATATATTCTATGGCGGGGGCTATTCCTAGCTTTTTTCTCAGTTCTTCATTTCTGATCTTGTCTCTCAGACTGTTTCCTGTCATTCGTCTAACACATTTCATCTCTGTAGAGGTTAATTTTCTTATTATTCTTGCATCTAGGGTCCAAGTCTGGCACTGGCAGCACAACGTTGGGATGAAAATTGTATTGTATAGTGCTCGTTTTGCCTCCAGGGTTATTTCCTTGTTGGACAATAGTGGTGATAACTGTCCGATGATTTGACAAGCTTTGTTGCATCTTGATTCTATCTCTGCCATTTGAGAATTATCGTTTGTCATTAGGCTTCCTAGGTATTTGAATTCCTCTACTTGTTTTAGTTGTCTGCCTTCTATAGTTATGTTGATGTTCTGTTTATTTTTGGCGACGTTCATGACTTCTGTTTTGTTGATGTTGATTTTCATGTTGTATTTTGTGCCTGAGATGTTGAGTTTGTTTAAGTGTTCTTGTAGGTCTTCTATTGTTTCGTGTATTAGTGCCTGATTGTCTATAAATAGAAGCTCGTTGATCTCCTCTGTCTCTGATGGATTGGCTAGCTTTCATATATGTTCCATGTATGTTATAAACAGTAGGGGGGATAGTACGCACCCCTGTCTCACGCCTGATCTAACTTCGAAGTGGTCTGTGTAGCCTGCTGCTGTTCTGACCCTGCAGCTGCTGTTGACGTAGAGGCTTTTAATAATGTTGGTTAGATGTTGGGTTACTCCGTATGTTGTTAGTATCTCCCACAGTTGTTCTCTGTTTACTCTGTCGAATGCTTTTTCCTGGTGAAAGCTATGTATAAGTTTTGATTGTGTTCTATCGTTTTTTCTGTAAGCTGTTTTAGTGTGAATAGTGCGTCGGTACATCCTCTGTTTTTTCGGAACCCCATTTGAGAATCGCTTAACTGTAGTTCTATTATTGGTCTCAGCCTTTTTTCCAAGATCTTGGCGTATAGCTTTCCTACATGGCTGAGAAGAGATATACCTCTATATTGATTGCAGTCTCTTTTGCTACCTTTCTTTTTCCATATTGGTATGATGATTGCCTGTTGCCAGTCTTCCGGGGCTTGTTGTTTGTGCCATGCTGCATTAAATATTCTGTGCAGCCATTGCATTCCTGTTTCTCCTGCTGCTGCTATTATTTCTATTGGTATGTTATCTCTCCCCAGTGCTGCATTTCTTGGTGCATATTTGATTACTTCTTTGATTTCCTCTTTCATGATGTTGGGTTCAGTATTTGTGAGTTCTAGCATGGTTTTTGTAGTCTTATTGGTGGTTGGTATGTTTAACAGGTCTTCAAAATATTCTTTCCATCTCTGTTGCATACATTGGTTATTTGATATTGGCTGTCCATCTTTGTCATTTATCAGCTCAGCAGGATCATGGTTTTCTTTTCTCGCTCTTGTGGCTTTTACTGCTTTGTAGAAATCTCTTGTGGCTGTCTTGAAGTCCCTGCTCATGTTTTGTCCGAATTCTGTCCAATTTTTTCGCTTAGCTTCTTTGATCATCCTTTTAACTCTTTTTCGAACTAAGGCATATGTTTCATATTTTTCTTGGTTCTTGTTCTCCCTCCAATTTTTAAACAGTTTCTTCTTTTCCTTAATTGCTTCTCTGATTGTTTCGTTCCACCACGGGGTGCTCTTTTTCCCTTCTCTTGGTCTTAGCTTCGTTCCACAAACTGTTTTAGAGATGTTGGTTACTGTTTCCTTAAATTGTTTCCACTCTTCTTCTACTATGCATACTTCGTTAGGGAGTTTCTTGAATTCCTCTGTTAGTTTTTCTTCTAGGGTTTTCCTTGTTTCTTGATCTTTTAATTGTTTTGTTTGTTTTCGTATATTCTCTTTATTTTTGGCTGTCTTAGTGTGATCATAACCATCTTGTGATCCGTGTCGTCTGTAATATTTCGGATTGCTCTGCTGTCGGTTACTCTTTTCTTGTTCTGTTTTCTTGTTAGTATAAAATCTATCTGGCTTCTGCATGTTGTGTCATTCCATTTGTACCAGGTGTATACTTGCGACTCTCTGTGTTTGAAGAATGTGTTGGTGATAAATAAATCATTTTGATTGCATAGATCCAGCAGTCTGCTTCCATTTTCGTTTATTTCAGCCGTTTTATCGCCAAAGGGTCCTAAGATATCACTGTTCTCACTGTTGCGTTTCCCAAGCCTTCCATTAAAATCTCCCATCACTAACATGTCGTCGCTTTCATCAATCTTGTTAATGATTTCATTCAATGTGTCGTAGAATTCTTCGCTGTCTCTTTCATTGTTATTGCATGGGGCACATATTTGAATGTAATTGTTTTTCGATCGTCTTCTAGTAGTTTAATTGTGATAATTCTTTCTGAGTGGTATTTTACTTCTAGAATGTTCTTTGCGTGTTCTTGGTCAATGAAAAAACCTACTCCATGTGTTGCTCTTTCTGTGTTGTCGACTCCTGAGAATATTTTCGTGTAGTTCATGTGTGTTATCTTTATCTGTTGTCCTATTACTCTGGTGTCCGCTAATCCTAGTATTTTAATTTTCCTTTTTGTCATTTCTTCTATAAGTTCGATTTCTTTATTTTTTATCCCGCATATATTTATCGCTGCTACTTTAATCTCGATCTTCTGAGTATTTCTCTGAGCATAAAACATTTATCCCTTACCGACCTGCTGAGTCAGTCGTAAGTTAAGGGCTTAACTTAAGAAAGAAACACGTTGGGGGTTTAGCCCGACTGATGTTTCCCCCATGTGTTTGATCGCTAAGGTCTCACATGCGATCTTTTACGATCTAAATATAAAAACTTTAGCTGGTTACATTTAAAAAAAGTACTTACGTATGTTTTCTCTGTGAATTGAAATCTTGGACTCAAACATCTTATGATGACTGCACTGGACATGCAACCTTTATTCTCTGGTCCTTTAAGTGCCTCTCAGATAACCTCAGAAATGGAGTAATTCTGTAAATATTGTTTATCTTCAGTTTTTTTATTAATGATATCCTTTGTGCTCGTGTGTATTCAAGTACGATATGATATCACATTGTTTATTGATAATCAGTAAACTGTTATATCATATCATACATGAATATACACAAGCACAATAGATATCATTAATGAATGAAAAAAGATCACATAATTATTGCATTAACAAATAGCTCAGGCCAAAGTAGCATTTCGTAAAAGAACTTGTACAGCAAGTTGATGTCTATAGGAGTGAGAGAGTTCATCAGTGTTATACAGAGCCAATTCTGACCTATGGAAGCAAATCGTGGACAGTAGACAAACAAATGAAAATATAATTAGAGGCCACAGAGATTGGATTTCTCAGAAGAATGTTGAAAGTTTCCTGGACAACTAAAAGACCAACAAGGAAGTTCTCAATGAGGCCAACATAAAAAGGGAGCTCTTAAAAAATATCAGAAAGAAACAATGAAAACTGCGAAAGAGAGGTCACAAACGACAAAAGAGGAAAATAATAAATTGCTTGTTGTCATGACATATAAAATAGTCAACAACAGAATTTATACAGTGCACTGTGGAAAAAAAATTGTGAAAGAACATGATCGCCTACGCTGACTGGTATAGCACATCATGATAATGATCTGATATACTTTGTATTACTTTGTGTATATATATACAACTTGGACTTGTTATAAGTGCAACATTTTCTGCATCCCAAATGTTGTAATAAAAATGATCATAGCCATTTATTTATTTATGAAAATGTAAACAATTTTTGGTCAATAATTTACATTTGTTTTCTTCTTTGAAATTAATTACTGCATATCTTCGAATGATAACACTTGTAAATTCCCACCTTTCTATTTATGGAGTTTCATAGACTAATTATAACTTTGACTCATAAATAAATTATGTTTATACAAATTATTATTTAAATAAACAAAAAAATTAATTAATTCTTTTCATTTAGGGCCCAATGGGACCAATTGGAATGCCAGGACTTCTCGGACCATTAGGAAAAAGGGTAAATTGTTCTCTAATTTGAAACTTTACTCTTGTAGACTAAACCTTGTTTCATCAATTAGATTGTTGATAGATGAATAGATTGTGCTGTTTGATAACAACATGGTGTTCTAGACACTCTCAGCAGTTTGGTAAAATAAACAAAAGATTATATTCAATCATGATTGTGAGTATTTGTGATGACACTTCAAGAAAGCTCATTGGATAGTTTTATTTGTTAAATTCTTCTGGATGTTGTTAAACAAACTTAAAACTGATTCACTTTGTTTGGGAAAGTTGTAGTAGCATGAAAAAGCACTGACCTCCTCATTTCTATAAATATTCTGAGCTTAAAATACTCCACTCTCCTCTGGTGTTGTATGATATAGGACTGGTTATACTTTTACCTAGTGCTCTTCTTCATTCACTTTTGTGAGCAATTTTGTTTTATCAAACTGCACTTTTTGGTCTCGTACTAATCAATTTAGCAAACAATTTTTGACCCAGTGAGTATGGCAGACTTATCAAAAAACTTCCTCTTATTCATCTTCAATACCACAAAATGTCAACAAAAAATGTATGTCTTGATTTTATTTATTTCTATTTTCAAGACCATTCAATGTCTTACCCACCTTTTCATATCAGTTTGACCAGGAAGCCCACCCTAGACATGGAAGCCCACCCCTAGACATGGAAACCCACCCCTAGACATGGAAGCCCACCCCTAGACCAGAAAGCCCATTCCTAGACCAGTAAGCCCACACCTAAAACAGCAAGCCATTCCTAGACCAGCAAGCTCACCCCTAGACCAGCAAGCCCACCCTTAGACCAGCAAGCCCACCCTTAGACCAGCATGCCACTCCTAGACCAGCTAAACCAGCAAGCCACTCCTAGACCAGCTAAACCAGCAAGCCACTCCTAGACCAGCTAAACCAGCAAGCCACTCCTAGACTAGCTAAACCAGCAAGCCACTCCTAGACCAGCAAAACCAGCAAGCCACTCCTAGACTAGCTAAACCAGCAAGCCACTCCTAGACTAGCTAAACCAGCAAGCTACCCCTGGACCAGCTAGACCAGCAAGCTCACACCTAGACCAGCTAAACCAGCAAGCCACTCCTAGACCAGCTAAACCAGCAAGCCACTCCTAGACCAGCTAAACCAGCAAGCCACTCCTAGACCAGCTAAACCAGCAAGCCACTCCTAGACCAGCTAAACCAGCAAGCCACTCCTAGACTAGCTAAACCAGCATGCCAATTCTAGACCAGCAAGCCACTCCTAGACTAGCTAAACCAGCATGCCACTCCTAGACTAGCTAAACCAGCAAGCCACTCCTAGACCAGCTAAACCAGCAAGCCACTCCTAGACCAGCTAAACCAGCAAGCCACTCCTAGACCAGCTAAACCAGCAAGCCACTCCTAGACTAGCTAAACCAGCAAGCCACTCCTAGACCAGCTAAACCAGCAAGTCACTCCTAGACCAGCTAAACCAGTAAGCCACTCCTAGACCAGCTAAACCAGCAAGCCACTCCTAGACCAGCTAAACCAGCAAGCCACTCCTAGACCAGCAAGCCACTCCTAGACCAGCTAAACCAGCAAGCCACTCCTAGACCAGCTAAACCAGCAAGCCACTCCTAGACTAGCTAAACCAGCATGCCAATTCTAGACCAGCAAGCCACTCCTAGACTAGCTAAACCAGCATGCCAATTCTAGACCAGCAAGCCACTCCTAGACTAGCTAAACCAGCATGCCAATTCTAGACCAGCAAGCCACTCCTAGACTAGCTAAACCAGCATGCCAATTCTAGACCAGCAAGCCACTCCTAGACTAGCTAAACCAGCATGCCAATTCTAGACCAGCAAGCCACTCCTAGACTAGCTAAACCAGCATGCCAATTCTAGACCAGCAAGCTGCCCCTGAACCAGCTAAACCAGCAAGTCACTCCTACACTAGCTAAACTAGCAAGCCACTCCTAGACCAGCTAAACCAGCAAGTCACTCCTAGACTAGCTAAACTAGCAAGCCACTCCTAGACCAGCTAAACCAGCAAGCCACTCCTAGATCAGCTAAACTAGCAAGCCACTCCTAGACCAGCTAAACCAGCAAGTCACTCCTACACTAGCTAAACTAGCAAGCCACTCCTAGACCAGCTAAACCAGCAAGTCACTCCTAGACTAGCTAAACTAGCAAGCCATTCCTAGACCAGCTAAACCAGCAAGTCACTCCTAGACTAGCTAAACTAGCAAGCCATTCCTAGACCAGCTAAACCAGCAAGTCACTCCTAGACTAGCTAAACTAGCAAGCCACTCCTAGACCAGCTAAACCAGCAAGCTACCCCTAAACCAGCAAGCCCACCCTTGACCAGCAACCCCACCCCTAGACCAGCAAGCTCACCCCTAGAATAGCAACCCCACTCTTAGACCAGCAACCCCACTCCTAGACCAGCAACCCCACCTCTAGACAAGCAACCCCACTCCTAGACCAGCAAGCTCACCCCTAGACCAGCAAGCCCACCCTAGACCAGCAAACCCACCCCTAGATCAGCAACCCCACTCCTAGACCAGCAACCCCACTCCTAGATCCGCAACCCCACTCCTAGATCAGTAAGCCCACCCATAGACCAGCAAGCCCATCCCTAGACCAGCAACCCCACCCCTAGACCAGCAACCCCACCCCTAGACCAGCAAGCTCACCCCTAGACCAGCAACCCTCTCCTAGCCCATCAAGCAACCTCTAGACTAGAAAGCCCACCCCTTAGACCAGCAAGCCTACCCCACCTCTACAAACTCCTTGTCCAATGTTGGAGCAGTGGAGATATACCCCAGGACATGAAAGTTGCCAAGATTGTAATGTTGTGTAAAAATAAAGGGGACAAGGGTGATTGTAAAAACTATAGGGCTATCTTCTTCCTAAGCATAAGTGGAATGGCATTCGCAAGAATTGTTTTAAAGCGTCTACATCAACTGGCAGAACGTATTCTTTCCTGAACCCATTGTGGTTTTAGAGCTGGACAGTCAACCAACGATATGATTTTAACTCTCGCCAACTGCAGGAAAAATGCAAGGAACAGAGAAGACCTCTATTTATAGCCCTCGTTGATCTCACAGAGGCTTTTGATACAGTGAACAGAGCATGTCTATACAGGGTGCTGGAAAATGTTGACTGCCCTCCTCCATTACTCAGGATGATCAAGTCATTTAACAACATGTCTGCCGCCATCCAGTTCGACAGCAGATCTTCTCAGTCCTTTGAGATTATAGAACATGGGCCAGCGCCAAACTAACACTCAGGACTAAGATTCAAATTAACTAAAGTACTGCTTTACTGCTTAGAAACCTGGACTACATATGCAGGAGAAAAGGTTAAAAATCTTTCATGTGCATTGCCTTCGAAAGATTATGAGCATCAAATGGCAGAACAAAGTAACCACCTCTAATGTCTTAAACGAGCCAAATTTCCATTTCCATCCATCATGGTATCTGGAGTCGGAGACTAAGGTGGCTGGGTCATGTAAGAAGAATGACAAACAATCATATTTCCAAACAAATATTGTATGGTGAATTAAGGGATGGAAAGATACCAAAGGTCAGACCAGTCCTGATAGGATGTTTGTAGGGCTTCCTTGAGTGAATTCTTTTAGTGAAGGAAACTCAGAGAATCTGACTGCAAATCATAGAACATGGAGAACAAAAATAAAAAAAACTGCACTGCAATATTCGAGGCAGTGCTGATATCAAATTCAGAAAACAAAGGGTGCAGGAGAAAGAAGATGAAGCTAGGCACCATGAATACATCCTGTTCGTTCTGTGGCCGAATCTTTCTATCCAAAATGGGGGAAAAAAAAAAAGAGAAGCTGTTAACATTTAATTGAAGATATTAAAATTATAATAATATAACATAATAAAATTTAACTAAACTACTGACTTATCATGATTGTTCGCTACCAACCGTTGGTCAAGACACCAAAGATCCCCATACATTTTCAAGACCATTCAGTATCTTTCCCATCTTTTCATATCAGTTTAATCCAATCTTCTCTAAATAGTTTTGGCCATCCTTTCTTTGACTTGTCCATGTCTATGATGTTTTTTGGCTTATCTTTTCATTTTTTTTACATTGTAATATTTTAGTCTCATGACCAACCCTCTGTCTGCCAGAATACACCATACATTATGATGTATCAGTCTTATGACCAACCCTCTATCTGCCAGAATACACCATACATTATGATGTATCAGTCTTATGACCAACCCTCTATCTGCCAGAATACACCATACATTATGATGTATCAGTCTTATGACCAACCCTCTATCTGCCAGAATACACCATACATTATGATGTATTAGTCTTATGACCAACCCTTTGTTTGCCAGAATACACCATACATTATGATGTATTAGTCTTATGACCAACCCTCTATCTGCCAGAATACACCATACATTATGATGTATTAGTCTTATGACCAACCCTCTACCTGCCAGAATACACCATACATTATGATGTATTAGTCTTATGACCAACCCTTTGTCTGCCAGGATACACCATACATTATGATGTATTAGTCTTATGACCAACCCTCTGTCTGCCAGAATACACCATACATTATGATGTATTAGTCTTATGACCAACCCTCTACCTGCCAGAATACACCATACATTATGATGTATTAGTCTTATGACCAACCCTTTGTCTGCCAGGATACACCATACATTATGATGTATTAGTCTTATGACCAACCCTTTGTCTGCCAGGATACACCATACATTATGATGTATTAGTCTTATGACCAACCCTCTGTCTGCCAGAATACACCATAAATGTATAAGGTAATAATCCTATGCCCAACATTATGTCTGCCAAAGGACACTATTTCTGCTCATTACTCCCCTTCCAGGTCTTTGCAATACATGACATTTTTTGGTCATCAATGAGATACAGAGCTCAAATTTACACAAGAGATATAAAATTGTATATTTTATGTTTTAACCAAATTAGTTGTAGTATTAGTAGTGGCCTTCGTCAGTCATAGCTGACTATGGATTTTCTAGCGCCCCTACAAATATTATTTTTTCTTTCCTTTCGCTGTGTATTCTCTTTTTCTATGGATCTGTCTGCTTCTTGTTTGAAGTGGACCTTTAGAATGTGTTTCCAGAGATTATGGTCTGCAGCTATTTCTTTCCAGGCTGCAGGGTTTATGTTCTGAGTCTTTGTGTCGTGTTTACACATGTCTACAGATCTAAGTTTTGGACGCCCAAATTAATGGGTGAAATAAAAGCTCAAATAAAACACCTCCTGGCAACTACTTGGATCAAACAGCCTTTATTCTTTGGTCCTATATGCTCCCCTAGCATCCACCAATAATAAGATAATGCTGTAAAGATAATTGTTTTTTTACCAAATTAATTCTTTTCCGCTCAGATATTGGTAAAATAAAGGTAATTAACAAGGAAAATAAATGACTGTTATAGGATAAATATTTTCTATGTCCTCAAATGTAAGTGTTATTACAGGGCAGAACAGGAAAAGATGGAGACAGAGGATTGCAGGGACCTACAGGTGAAAAGGTCAGTAAATTAATCTTTCTTTTCCTTAATATTTAATGTTGGACACATTTGTTTTTGTACATTTTTACTTTATTTGTGAGCAATGGTTAAAAATCTGGTAATGATTTATATTAATATTGTCAATTTATCCTTTGCAATAACAATGTAATTGTAGTGTGTTGGAAGGTAAGACAATAAATTCCATCAAATTCATGTGTAGAGTAAGGATGATCCTGTGGGAGGCCCAGAGTAAGGATGATCTTGTGGGAGGCCCAGAGTAAGGATGATCTTGTGGGAGGCCCAGAGTAAGGATGATCCTGTGGGAGGCCCAGAGTAAGGATGATCTTGTGAGAGGCCCAGAGTAAGGATGATCCTGTGGGAGGCCCAGAGTAAGGATGATCCTGTGGGAGGCCCAGAGTAAGGATGATCTTGTGGGAGGCCCAGAGTAAGGATGATCCTGTGGGAGGCCCAGAGTAAGGATGATCCTGTGGGAGGCCCAGAGTAAGGATGATCTTGTGGGAGGCCCAGAGTAAGGATGATCCTGTGACAGGCCAGAGTAAGGATGATCCTGTGGGAGGCCCAGAGTAAGGATGATCCTGTGGGAGGCCCAGAGTAAGGATGATCCTGTGGGAGGCCCAGAGTAAGGATGATCCTGTGGGAGGCCCAGAGTAAGGATGATCTTATGACAGGCCCAGAGTAAGGATGATCTTGTGACAGGCCCAGAGTAAGGATGATTTTGTGACAGGCCCAGAGTAAGGATGATTTTGTGACAGGCCCAGAGTAAGGATGATCCTGTGGGAGGCCCAGAGTAAGGATGATCCTGTGGGAGGCCCAGAGTAAGGATGATCCTGTGGGAGGCCCAGAGTAAGGATGATCCTGTGGGAGGCCCAGAGTAAGGATGATCCTGTGGGAGGCCCAGAGTAAGGATGATCTTGTGACAGGCCCAGAGTAAGGATGATTTTGTGACAGGCCCAGAGTAAGGATGATCCTGTGGGAGGCCCAGAGTAAGGATGATCTTATGACATGCCCAGAGTAAGGATGATCCTGTGGGAGGCCCAGAGTAAGGATGATCTTGTGACAGGCCCAGAGTATGGATGATCTTGTGATAGGCCCAGAGTAAGGATGATCTTGTGACAGGCCCAGAGTAAGGATGATTTTGTGACAGGCCCAGTGTAAGGATGATCTTGTGACAGGCCCAGAGTAAGGATGATCTTGTGACAGGCCCAGAGTAAGGATGATCTTGTGACAGGACCAGAGTAAGGATGATCCTATGGCAGGCCCAGTGAAAGGATAATACTGTGGCAGGCCCAGTGAAAGGATAATACTGTGGCAGGCCCAGTGAAAGGATAATACTGTGGCAGGCCCAGTGAAAGGATAATACTGTGGCAGGCCCAGTGAAAGGATAATACTGTGGCAGGCCCAGTGAAAGGATGATCCTATGGCAGGCCCAGTGAAAGGATGATCCTATGGCAGGCCAGAGTAAGGATGATCCTGTGACAGGCCCAGCAAGCCAATAGGGGAGTTATTCTGTTTAATTTATCACTGCTACATAATTTATAATAAGGAGATTACTACAACAATGGCAGTCAGCGAACAATCATATATTTAAAATGAGTAGAGGACAGAAGAGCAAGAGGCATACCCATAGTAAGATGGGCAGACAACATGAATGAAGCTTGCAACAGTTGACAATGAGTGAAGTGGCCAAAAGGGCGAGAAGCAGAACTTTGTATCTCCCTCGACACGCGAATGGATACAAGAGGAAGTGAAGAAAGAAAGAAGAAGACAAAATACAACGTACACGTTTAGTATTAAATAAAAGCATGATTTATTTTATTATAAATTTCAGTACAGTTAGTAAACATCTCATAGAAACATTTTAAACAGAGTATATTCATTCCCACCTTGTGCTATCATTGCAAAACATGGTTAAACATAAAAGGAAACTAGTCACCTTTGAGATGAGCTGTTTGAGAAAGGCACTTGGAGTGACAAGACATTACAGAATCAGAAATAATATTATTTGAGAGAGAGATTGGACATTGAATCAATCCTGATTTACATACAGCGACATCCAATGAAATGGCTTTTCCATCTGGAAAGAATACAAGAGATTCTATACCATACAAAATATATATTAAAAGAGGAGATGGAAGAAGAAATATAAAAAAAATTAGAAAAATAAGGTGTGGTTAAAGCTTTACGTAATAAGTGGACAACGCAAATTAAATGACATTTCAGCTCAGCAGGCCTTCAGCAAGAACAAACATACAACACACACACACACATACACAGATATGTATTTAAAATAAAAAATAATAAATAATAATAAAATATTAGGTTATTTGGTTATGGAAGGCCAGGTATCACTGCAAACGAATTAAAATCCATAATTGCTCAACCGCCCGTGCCAGTGGAATCATCTGAATCTCATCTCCCAAACAAAGAAAGGTATCTGTAGTCTCCATCATAGCAGTCTCAGCACACGCCAAAAGAAATAAGGCGAAACCACGCAGAAAGTGAACACAGCCAACTGTTCCTTGTCATATGATATCATCATTCATCGAAAGCAATTGGAATATCGAAACATGATCAAAACGGATGAGACACACAGCTCACGGTGTGCACAGAGCACTTAACTCAGTAGCTCCTGCAACAAGCCGGACTTGGAATTTGAGGAAACTGCAACAAGGAACACTTTTCATGCATAGCCTTGAATTGTTCCCGCTGCCTATCCACCATATACCGGGAGTTCATGTCCTCTTGAAAATGATGATCGTCATATTTTTAAAAAATGTAGAGCACTTGATGATGTTAGGCCATCGTTGTTGACTCCAATTCCGAACATATAGACACACAGTTAGTCGTCAGATTATCCCCGTCGCACATCAAACAACCGACCGTAAGATTAACGTATGGCTGGTCTAGAGTCTAGGGATATACGATGAACCATTATGATGACATAGCACACAAAAAAAGTCATACACACAATTTTGCTCCCTTCCGATTTCTGATTACTCTAGTAAAAGCAGCCTAAGATGAACAAAACACTGTGCAAATTCTGTCAAGAGATAAAACTGCGGACTAGTTTCTATAGTAATAAAAAAATAATTTTGAACTAGAATGAAAAATTAAAATAAAATGTCCTCCCTGTATACTGCACTATGGCCAGAAGGAAAATGAACATTAGTGCGCATGGGGCACGTGTGCCTGCATTCAAGTAAAAATATGCGCACACAGCACGCATCAACAGAAGTTCCCACACACAGGTCCATGTGCATACACAAAGCGCAAAGAACAGACCAGAAGAATATGGGGTATCCGAGAGGAGGAAAGAGTGAGATGTCGCAGAGTGGGGTTCATTAAGAAAATTGAATAAAAGTCCATAGTAGACCCAGAATAAGATGGACTGACAACATCTGAGATATGCTACAACATTAACTAACAATGACTGAGGCTGCTAGAAGAGGAGGAAATAGAACTTGCAGCACCAGAAGATGTGAGAAGATGGAGGTGATGAGAGAGAGAGTAAACAGTTGTGATCAATATATGAAATAATGAAAGAGAGAGAGTAAACAGTTGTGATCATTATAGGAAGTAATGAGAGAGAGAGAGTAAACAGTTGTGATCATTATAGGAAGTAATGAGAGAGAGAGAGTAAACAGTTGTGATCATTATAGGATGTAATGAGAGAGAGAGTAAACAGTTGTGATCATTATATGAAGTAATGATAGAGAGAGTAAACAGTTGTGATCATTATAGGAAGTGATGCTAGAGAGAGTAAACAGTTGTGATCAGTATAGGAAGTAATGAGAGAGAGAGCGTAAACAGTTGTGATCATTATAGGAAGTAATGATAGAGAGAGTAAACAGTTGTGATCATTATAGGAAGTGATGCTAGAGAGAGTAAACAGTTGTGATCATTATAGGAAGTGATAGAGAGAGTAAACAGTTGTGATCATTATAGGAAGTGATGATAGAGAGAGAGTAAACAGTTGTGATCATTATAGGAAGTGATGATAGAGAGAGAGTAAACAGTTGTGATCATTATAGGAAGTGATAGAGAGAGTAAAAAGTTGTGATCATTATAGGAAGTGATGCTAGAGAGAGTAAACAGTTGTGATCATTATAGGAAGTGATAGAGAGAGTAAACAGTTGTGATCATTATAGGAAGTGATGATAGAGAGAGAGTAAACAGTTGTGATCATTATAGGAAGTGATAGAGAAAGTAAACAGTTGTGATCATTATAGGAAGTGATGATAGAGAGAGAGTAAACAGTTGTGATCATTATAGGAAGTGATAGAGAGAGTAAACAGTTGTGATCATTATAGGAAGTAATGATAGAGAGAGTAAACAGTTGTGATCATTATAGGAAGTAATGATAGAGAGAGAGAGAGAGTAAACAGTTGTGATCATTATAGGATGTAATGAGAGAGAGAGAGTAAACAGTTGTGATCATTATAGGAAGTGATAGAGAGAGAGAGTAAACAGTTGTGATCATTATAGGAAGTGATGATAGAGAGAGAGTAAACAGTTGTGATCATTATAGGAAGTGATAGAGAGATTAAACAGTTGTGATCATTATAGGAAGTAATGATAGAGAGAGAGAGAGAGTAAACAGTTGTGATCATTATAGGATGTAATGAGAGAGAGAGTAAACAGTTGTGATCATTATATGAAATAATGAGAGAGAGAGAATAAACAGTTGTGATCATTATAGGAAGTAATGAGAGAGAGAGAGTAAACAGTTGTGATCATTATAGGAAGTAATGATAGAGAGAGTAAACAGTTGTGATCATTATATGAAGTAATGATAGAGAGAGTAAACAGTTGTGATCATTATAGGAAGTGATGCTAGAGAGAGTAAACAGTTGTGATCAGTATAGGAAGTAATGAGAGAGAGAGCGTAAACAGTTGTGATCATTATAGGAAGTAATGATAGAGAGAGTAAACAGTTGTGATCATTATAGGAAGTGATGCTAGAGAGAGTAAACAGTTGTGATCATTATAGGAAGTGATAGAGAGAGTAAACAGTTGTGATCATTATAGGAAGTGATGATAGAGAGAGAGTAAACAGTTGTGATCATTATAGGAAGTGATGATAGAGAGAGAGTAAACAGTTGTGATCATTATAGGAAGTGATAGAGAGAGTAAAAGTTGTGATCATTATAGGAAGTGATAGAGAGAGTAAACAGTTGTGATCATTATAGGAAGTGATAGAGAGAGTAAAAAGTTGTGATCATTATAGGAAGTGATAGAGAGAGTAAACAGTTGTGATCATTATAGGAAGTGATAGAGAGAGTAAAAAGTTGTGATCATTATAGGAAGTGATAGAGAGAGTAAACAGTTGTGATCATTATAGGAAGTGATAGAGAGAGTAAAAAGTTGTGATCATTATAGGAAGTGATGCTAGAGAGAGTAAACAGTTGTGATCATTATAGGAAGTGATAGAGAGAGTAAACAGTTGTGATCATTATAGGAAGTGATGATAGAGAGAGAGTAAACAGTTGTGATCATTATAGGAAGTGATAGAGAAAGTAAACAGTTGTGATCATTATAGGAAGTGATGATAGAGAGAGAGTAAACAGTTGTGATCATTATAGGAAGTGATAGAGAGAGTAAACAGTTGTGATCATTATAGGAAGTGATGATAGAGAGAGAGTAAACAGTTGTGATCATTATAGGAAGTGATAGAGAGATTAAACAGTTGTGATCATTATAGGAAGTGATGATAGAGAGAGAGAGAGAGTAAACAGTTGTGATCAATATAGGAAATAATGAGAGAGAGAGAGAGAGAGAGAGAGAGAGAGTAAACAGTTGTGATCATTATAGGAAGTGATGATAGAGAGAGTAAACAGTTGTGATCATTATATGAAATAATGAGAGAGAGAGAGTAAACAGTTGTGATCATTATAGGGAGTAATGAGAGAGAGAGAGTAAACAGTTGTGATCATTATAGGAAGTGATGATAGAGAGAGTAAACAGTTGTGATCATTATATGAAATAATGAGAGAGAGAGAGTAAACAGTTGTGATCATTATAGGGAGTAATGAGAGAGAGAGAGTAAACAGTTGTTATAGGAAATAGGTACATTTAATTTATAAAACAAGATAACAATTCTTATTTTCAGGGTCTCCCTGGTTTTCCTGGCATTCCAGGCATTATTGGTGAGAAAGGAAATAGAGTAAGTAGACTTTTTATCTTGTTTAAGCTGAATGTATATTAACAACCCATGATGAAAACTTGTCAATTTGTAGATTGCCTGATACACTTAGTGCTAATGACAATCTTATCACGCATTGGTGGATCTATAAGTGAAGGCAGGTGAAGTACATCAAAACTTCTCACAGAAGGTGGAAGACTGAAAAGAACGAGGTTGAAATGAGATTCCATAAAACCATCTCTGTGGAAATTCTACTTGGTATCATTGCTCAGACTTATTGCTTCAAAATATTTTCAGTATCTAGGAACTGAACCCATGCCCATCGGATTGATAATAAGCCCACTAATCACTATGCCAGTTCAACATTTACTCATATATATATATATGTGTGGGTTTATATATGTCTGTATGTTAAAAGGTGGGTTAGGTATATCTTCTTTTTATGGAAAAAGAGCCTTTATGTGTATTTTCTAATATTAAATATCATTGTGTAATAGGGGGTTAAACACATTTCCATCCCTAATGTATTAAAAAAAAGTAAAGTTCCCTCCCCTGCCATGCTAGGCATATGGGGAATTTGGTGTTAGTGACCAGATTTTTCTATGACCACGGCACATTTTTGGGTGATGTGGTCGGTATCCTGCCACCTTTACTTCCCAGAAAATTTCTGGTACCCATTTTTAGAGGCTGGGTGAACCCCGGAGCCTTGTCAGTCTGAAAAAAAACCAGGACCCTTCTGGTCAGGAAGCGAGCACACTAACCACTCAGCCACCGAGGAACCCCTAATATATTAGCGTGTACTAAAGTATACTAGGTATATATATATATATATATATATATATATATATATATATATAAATGGCCCTTTTCGTCTTGTCAGACGGTCTAGTGGAGGCTATTGCGTATTTTTTTGAGGTATTGTTTTTGCCGAACAGGTTCTCTCGTGGCTAATTCTACCAATGTTTGACAAACACACGCGGTCACATAATGAACAGGTCAGGCTCGCTGGTCCACAGGGTTTACCATCCTTTTTCATGAGTCTCTTCTCTTCTAAGTCCTGTCTGAGCACAGTCTCAAATGTTGTTATACCGTTCCTTATACATGCTCTCCATGATGTGCGATCACTTGCCAGATGTTGCCAGTTGTTTTCACAGATGGAGAAGTCTTTCAGAGATGATTTGCAGATATCTCTATATCGTAGTTTAGGTCTGCCGATTTGTCTTTTTCCGTGTTTTAGCTCACCATATAGTATTTGCCTAGGAATGCGTTTTTCTTCCATCCGTTGGACATGCCCCAGCCATCTTAGCCTTCGACTTCTGAGCATCGACATGATTGTTAGGGTCTTAGCACGTTGCAGGACAGTTAAGTTGGTTATTTTGTCTTGCCATTTGATGTGCATTATTTTGCGGAGACATCGCATGTGGAAGACATTTAGTCTTTTTTCCTGGTTTGAGTATGTTGTCCAGGTTTCGGATCCATATAGTAGTGTGCTAAGCACACATGTTTGATATATTAGGAGTTTAGTCTTTCGAGTTAGTTTCGTGTTGTTCCATGCCCTTTTTGTGAGTTTGCCGAAGGTCGTAGCTGCCTTACCAATTCGACAGTTTATTTCTTCATCAAGAGAGATGGTTTGCGTAACTGTCGATCCAAGATATGTAAATTTCTGTACTGATTCTAGTGGGCAGTCTTTTAGAGTAATAGATAGAGGTTTGAAGTCACCTTGATTTAGTATTACTGTCTTCTGAACATTAATTGACAGTGAAAAAAGGTTGCATGCTTTATCCAGGTTGTTGATCAGCGACTGTAGGGTGGCCTCACTATGAGCGACTAGGGCTGCATCGTCAGCAAATAAAAATTCTTTAAGTAGGGCAACATTTGTTTTGGTTTTTGCTCTTAGTCGTGCTAGGTTGAACAGTGAGCCATCTGGTCTAGTGTGAATGTAAATATCTCCTGAGCTGTTTTCGAAGGCGTAATTTAGGAGGGCAGCAAAAAATATACCAAAAAGGGTGGGGGCGAGGACACATCCCTGTTTCACTCCTTTGTTGACTTTGAAATTCTCTGATGGACTCCCATCAAAATGGACTTTGCCATTCATGTCTTCATGGAAGGAAATTATCAGCCTAAGTAATTTAGGAGGGCAGCCTATGCCTTCTAACACCTTGTAGAGACCATCTCTGTTTACTGTGTCGAATGCCTTTGTGAGATCCACAAAGGCAATATAGAGCGGCATATTTTGTTCCCGACATTTTTCCTGCAGTTGTCTAAGAGTGAAGATCATATCTATTGTTGATCTCCCGGGTCTGAAACCGCATTGGGACTCGGGAAGCATCCGTTCTGCAAGTCTATGCAGGCGATTAAGTACGACTCTAGCAAAAGCTTTGCCTGTTGTGCTAAGGAGAGAAATGCCTCTGTAATTGTTGCAGTCGCCCCTGTCTCCTTTATTCTTGTACAGCGTTATAATCTTGGCATTTCTCATATCATGAGGTATTTCTCCGTTTCTCCAGCATTTAATTAGCAGTTTGTATAGGTGTGGAAGTAGTACGCTTAGGTTGTCCTTTAGTACATCTGTGGGAATGTTGTCATTTCCTGCAGCTTTTCCTCTTGAGAGGGCATGTATAGCGTCAGCAAGTTCGTTCATAGTAGGCTCAACATCCAGTTCAAACATTGTAGGATATTTGGGTATTGATTGTGCTAGAGCTGTGTTTGCTGGTCTGTCGTCACTGTATAGATTAGAGTAGTGTTCAACCCATCTTTGCATTTGTTGTCCCTTGTCAGTAATAGGTTCTCCAAACTTGGATTTTAGGGGGGCTAATTTTGTTATTTTTGGTCCAAGGGCCTTTTTTATATTGTCATGCATGGTTTTTGAGTCGCCCCTGTCTGAGGCTTTCTGTATTTCAGAGCATAGATTGTTCCAGTATTCGTTTGCGCATCTTCTTGCTTCGCGTTGTAGGGTGGCTTGCGCATGTTTGAGCTGATCCTTGGTGATTTGACTGGGATTATTATTGAAGTTCAGTAGAGCCTTTTTCTTATTAGCTATTAGTGGGTCTAGTCTTGCTGCATTTTCTTCGACCCAGTCGTTCTTTGAGAACCGTTTTTGGCCGTAGGTAGATAGAGCGCAGTTATAGATGTGTGTTCTCAGGGAGCACCAGTTGTCATCCACACTTGATGAAACTTCTACTTCTTCTACCAGTTCATCAAACTTGGATCTAAAAATGTCTTCGGTTGGTGTGGTTTTTGTCGCTGTGATGTTGATCTTGGCTGCAGCAGACTCTCTTGATTTGTAGATACGACTACTTCTGGCTTTGATCTTACTAATGACTAGAGCGTGGTCTGTGTTGCAGTCTGCACTGTGATATGTTCGTGTTATTCTGATGTTATTTAAAGACTGCCTACGTGTAAGAACTAGGTCTAGTTGGTGCCAGTGACCACTTCTAGCATGACGCCATGTTACTTTATGCTAGGTATATTACAGTATATATTATAGTATATATTTCCATGCATACAGCATCAGTGCATAATACATTCAATCCCATTTTAGTACCATATTTTTAAAACTGTTCTACACATTGTTTTGTTTAGCTTTTACTTCTACATCAAAATAAAGCAGCAACTTTTAAAACATGACAACTTTTAAAACATGACAACTTTTAAAACATGACAACTTTTAAACTAAACTGATAACATTACATAATTTACATATATTCTTTGTCACATTCTACACAACCAACAGAAGGCTGCCTGCCCCACAAAAAAAAAAACACTACAAACACAGACACCAAAATCTCTCCATTTATTATGTGTTTAACAAGATGGTAGATGTGACATGTCTTAAGAGGCGACTAAGGAGGTTGATTGATGGCTTGACAAGCTGTCATTGTAAAAAGTATTGTTATGGAAAGAGAGCCATAAATTTTAGAAGCAGTGATCTCTGCAATATGTGCCATTTTGGCATGCAAGGTTTCTGTTTTTGAGATTGTGGTTCTGCCCTATGTGCCGTCTTTGACTCGAAAGGACGATAGATAGATAGATAGACAGACAGACAGACAGACAGACAGACAGACAGACAGACAGGCAGGCAGACAGACAGACAGATTAGATAGATTAGATAGATTAGATAGATAGATAGATAGATAGATAGATAGATAGATAGATAGATAGATAGATAGATAGATAGATAGATAGATAGATAGATAGATAGATAGATGGATAGAAGTGACAAAAAAACAAGCTATTTTTGTTTATTAATTAAAATTGTTAACTCTTCAAATATTATGGTTTTGATACTATGTATAAGTCTTATAGTAGAGGAAATGTAATAAAAGCATTACATTGTTTAAGTTATTCTCTCTGAATTTTATGTCCTTTCTTTCCATAGGGAGAGACAGGGGCACCCGGAGAAGCAGGTCCTGTTGGACAAGATGGTGAATCGGTAAAATGAATTGTGTCTGTGGTATAAGGATGGAAGAATTAGTTTCAGATGTTATATGAAAAGTATGAACTATTTTTGTGGGTATATATAAAACATGTTATCATAATTCTCTGTGGTATAAGGAAGAAAGAATTAATTTAAGATGATATATAAAAGTGAGTCCCAGAACTTTGTATTTTCCTCAGCACCTGAATGTGGGTGCAAGAGGAAGTGGAAAAAGAGAAAGAAAGATATAAAAGTTGTGATCTATATTTTTTGTTGATATAGAACACATTGCAATCGTTCACTCTGATTTCTTATAGCTGTGATCTTTATTTCTTTTCTTGATATAGAGCACATTACAATCATTTGTGATTTCTTATAGCTGTGATCTATATTTTTTGTTGATATAGAACACTTTACAATCTATCTATCTATCTATTGACCTTTCGAGCCGTAACCGGCCCATAGGGCGTAGACCAAGATACACCTTCTCCTATATGAATTTTTGTTCTAGCAGTTTTCTTTTAAAGATATTTTATCAAATCTCGCCATCTGTCTCTGTTCTGTGCAAGCAGTTCTATCTCATTGAGGGAGCCGATTCCTGCTGCTCTTGCCTCTCTCATCAATGTTCTTCTCAGTGTCTCCCTGGGTCTTCCTCTTTTTCTTTTACCTGTTGTTTCCCATATGAGGGCTTGCTTTGCTATTCGATTATTATCTCTTCTCATCACATGTCCAACGTATGACCATCGTCTTTTCTTTATTACTGAAGATATTAGTGGTTGATTGGCGATTTCTCTAATTTCCTCGTTTGTTTTGAATTCGTTCCATTCTATACCAAGTATTTTCCTTAGACATTTATTTTCGAATGCGTTCAACTTTGTTTCTATATCTCTTGTTGTTTTCCAGCTTTCACACGCATACGTAAGGGTTGATAGTACATTTGATTTGAATAGCCTAAGTTTTGTGTTTGTGCTAATGAGTTTTGATTTCCACAACTTTTCAAGGCTTCTGAAAGACATTGCTGCTTTAGCCAGTCTGATTCTAATTTCTTTGCTCGTATCCCCTTCTCGATCAATGTGACTTCCAAGATAGATGAAGTGATCGATCTCTTCTACTGGTTTGTTTTCCATGTATATTTTGTCACTTGTTGGAATTAAACTTTTCATGACTTTAGTCTTTTCATGATTGACCTCAAGCCCAATTTTGCTGGCTATTGATGATAGTTCATTTGTGTTTTCCTGCATCGTTTTTATCTGATTGCTGATGAGAACTATGTCATCAGCAAAGTCCAGGTCCTCCAAATGGTCTCCTTGTATCCATTCGATGCCTTTATTACCAGTGCAGCATTTCTTCATTATGAAGTCCATAACAATTCCAAATAACAAGGGCGATAAAATACATCCTTGTTTAACCCCAGTTTCTATTGGGAAACATTCGCTCAGTCCTTCCTCTGTTCGAACTGCACATGTGTAACCATCATACATGTCTTTGATAATATTTATGATTTTTGATGGTAAGCCATATTGCTTCAGAATTTTCCACAAAGAATCTCTATGAATACTATCAAATGCTTTTTTGAAGTCGATGAAGTTAAGTACAAAAGGTTTTTGCTTTTCAATGTGTTCCTCCAATATAAGTCGTAGAGTGAAAATGTGGTCAAGACAGCTTCTCCCTTTTCTAAACCCAGCCTGTTCTTCACGCATTACTGTATCTATTGAATCCTTTATTCTATTTAGGATGATTTTACAGAATAATTTTGAGGCAACTGACAAAAGTGTCACGCCTCTCCAATTGTTACAATCTCTAAGATTGCCCTTTTTTGGGATCTTAACAATAATTCCTTTTTTCCATTTATGAGGCGTCTTCTCTGTTTTCCAAATGATGTTGAACATTTTTTGGAGATGTATTAAATTATGGCTATCAATTGCCTTGAGGATCTCAGCTGTTAACTTATCCTCTCCAGCAGCCTTGTTATTGGTCATTAGCTTTAAGGTGGTTTCTTTACAATCATTCACTGTTAATTTATTTCAGCTGTGATCTATATTTTTTGCTGATATAGAACACTGTGCAATCATTCACTGTGATTTCTTCTAGCTGTGATCTCTATTTCTTGCTAATATAGAACATATTGCATTCATTCACTGTGATTTCTTCTAGCTGTGATCTTTATTTATTGCTGATATTGAGCACATTGCAATCATTCACTGTGATTTATTTTCATTCTTAGTGCTCACTCACTAAGTGGGCATGGATGCTACATCTTGTGAGACCAAGAAAAGAATTGAAACCAAAAATGGAGACAGTCCAGAAGGGCTCATGAAAATGATCCCCTACCACAGGCAACATTGTCCAAGATTATTTTGGGCCCACATCGTGCTTAATGCTCATTTTAGTACGCGCAGAGACTAAACTAACAATTGGATGAAATTGGTGGTCTTCATGAATCATAATGGACAAGCAACAAACAGGGCATCTTTTCTTGTATATCTTTAATTTAAATCTTAGTGAATGCAATTGATATGTGATTTCACTCAGTTTTGTTGCTTTCTATTTATTTTAGGGTGATCCAGGTGAGATTGGACCTATGGGAGCCCCCGGTGAGGTTGTAAGTATTAATATTTAGAGATTGTGAGTATTAATAGTGCAATTGTAAGTGTCATAGACTCAGATACTCTTTCCCTGTTTCAAAATTTTCTTTCTAGCTGTCTCAATCCTTGCAAAGATCTTTTATCAAATCTCACTGTTTGTCTCTGTTCTGTGCAAGCATCTCATTGAGGGAGCAGATTCCTGCTGTCTTTGCCTCTCTAATCAATGTTCTTCACAATGTTTCTCTGGGTCTGCCTCTTTTCCTCCTACCTGTTGTTTCCCACTTGAGGGCTTGCTTTGTTATTCGGTTATTGTCTTTTTTCATCACATGTCCAACATATCTCCATCGTCTTTTCTTGATTACTGATTATTTTAGTGGTTGATTGGGGATTTCTCTAATTTTCTCGTTTGTTTTGAATTTGTTCCACGCTAGGCCAAGTATTTTCATCCAAAGTCACATACAACTAATTATATTTTCTTAAATTTATGTTTTAAAATATATACAAAGTGAAGAGTTCCCATTAAACCTTAGGAGCAAGTGGGAAATATAGTATAAGTAGCCATATTTATCTATGACCAACAACCTATTTTAAATTAGGTGATGAGGTTGTATTATCCCAGTCTGGTCTACTTTCCTAGAAAAATCTGGTGCCCATTTTAGATTGGATTAAACTAGGAGCATTCAGTCAGGATCAAACCCAAACTCTTGTCTTACATAACCCAGTTCGTAGGTCACTGAAAGATTGTTTTCACTGCCAGGATTCTCTTTTCTTCATTTACATAGAATTAAATGTGAATTTCTATATTTACAATTATGATTGTTTATTGCTTTTTTTTGTCACAGTTATATTATGAAATTTACATTTAACAATTTTATAAATGCATTTCAGATATGATGTATATTGAAATATATGTCTTTGTTCTTGTATTTATGAATTTAAAATATACATTTACATCTGTACTTTTATGATTTTTATATTTGCTTTTTCAATTTTGAATTGTTATTTTTTTTTTTTTTGCACTTATAATTTTTACATGTAAATGTATGATAGTTTTACATTTTGTCTTCAGGGTCCACGAGGTTTTCTAGGACCCAGAGGTAGACCAGGACCTATTGGTCCACCAGTAAGTTAAATGTTTCTTGATACTAAATAGTTTTGATTGATCTATTGAACATTTTACAAATCATTTCTTCGTAGTAATATTGTTTGTATTGCTCTGAGATTTGTTTTAGTAGGAGTAAATGTTTTAAAGGATTTTTAGCTGTGCTTATTGTTGAGTTTTCTCAAGTAACTCTTTCTAAATATGTAAACCTGTACAAGATATTATTTATAAGTGCTTTTTGAAATTCTCTAATTGTGTTTAATTTGTGATAATGAAAATGAATTATGTTATTTATTTGATAAATAAAGGTCTGACCTTGTGCAAAATAAGAATTTAAACACATTTTTTCTCAAATTTTTAGGGTCTGCCTGGAGGTGAAGGTCCATCAGGTCCAAAAGGCAATCAGGTCAGATGAATATAATTTCTGTGTTGTGGTCACTAACATTTTTATTTCATTTATCTCTATAAACATGGCCAGACAGGCCCATAGGGTGACAACCCCATGTGGCTGCCTAGTTTGTAAAGCCTGTTCTTTTGTACTTGAGACTACCCAGGTCCTTTTACCAAATGACATTTATGTGATTAAGGAATGCTTCACATGTATTTCCCGAAACCAAATATTTGTCATTATTAGTAGATCAATTAATCAATCAAAATCCTATAGGCCACAGACTCTCCAAGTCTTTTCTTGGACATTTTCTCTACATCTCTGTTGTCTAGGTCCTAAAATGTTTCCATGACTTCACTTTTCCATGTATATTGAACCTTCCTGGCTTTCTTTTTCTCTGTGGATTCCATGACAGTGCCTGTCTAGCTATGCTGGCATCAGATTTTCTTAATGAGTGTCTGGTCCTTCCGTATTTTCTATTCATAATCTGTTACTTGATTATTCCTTATTATAATCTGCAGATGCTCCCACAAAACTCTACAGGTTTTATTGTTGATTGCTATTTTTCCCAGGTACACCAGCAAATAACTTTTCATATTTCTGACACAATGCAACATCCAACATTTTGTTTGAGGCAACTTGTTGATGTTGAAGTACAAAATGTAAAAGTAAAAAAGTAATGAGCCCCATCACACCAAGTGGCGTATAGGGAATATGGTGTTAGTGACCATAAATTTTACAGATCTTCAGCACTTGATTTTTGTGGTAATGTGGTCGGTATTACGCCCGTGCCACTTTCTATCTATCTATCTATTGTCCTTTCGAGCCGAAGACAGCACATAGGGCAGAACCACAGTCTCAAAACAAAAACCTTGCATGCCAAAATGGCACATATTGCGGAGATCACTGTTGTGCCGCTTTACTTTCCCAGAAAAAAATCCAGTACCCATTCAAGGCTGGGTGCACCTGTAAGCCATTGGTTGGGATCGAACCCTACCCGTTGTTCTCTGTAGTCCAGTTCACTAACCACTGAGCTATCGCAGCTCCCCCCAGTGGTACTGCCTCAAGGCTAGTACAAAATGTATTAATCTGTAATTTAGTCTGTGTCAACACTCTGTCATTACATAAGTATTCGCTTACACTTTCAGTCTCACTTAGTGCTACACTATCTGGCTAGTACTCTCATCTGGTCTCTTTGTACTGTAGGTGACTAATGGTCTTTTAATCCAATAGGGTTTATTGCTACCGGGTTCTGAAATCTAACTTTTCTTCTTTTCCTCTTGTACTCCTATAGGTTTCAAGAGAAATACAAAGTTCTGGTTTCTCATCTTTCTGGCAGCTTCGGCCATTGTCAATTGATGTAACGTTTTCTTTGATGTTGTCAGTTTATCTTACCCTGGGTCTGTGTCTTCTGCTCCATTGGTTTACATCAGTGCATGTTGTGGCCATGTTGTACGAGTATAAATTTTGATCATCATGATCTCAATATGAGGTATTACTAAGTAGCCATTTTGTGACCTGGATTCTATTCCATGCACTGTGATCATCATGACCTCTATATGAGGAATTACTAGTAGTCATTTTGTGTCATGGATACTATTCCATGCACTTAAGAATAAAATTCTTGTTATTTAATGATCTCCTGATTCTAATGATCTATTCATTACAATAATTTAATAAACTCTACTTAACTCTACTTCTGTTCATTACAATAATTTAATAAACTCTACTTCTGTTCATTACAATAATTTAGCAAACTCTACTTTTGTTCATTACATTAATTTAACAAATTCTACTTAACTCTACTTCTGTTCATTATAATAATTTAACAAACTCTACTTCTGTTCATTACAATAATGTAATATACTCTACTTCTGTTCATTACAATAATTTAATATACCCTACTTCTGTTCATTACAATAATTTAACAAACTCTACTTAACTCTACTTCTGTTCATTACAATAATGTAATATACTCTACTTCTGTTCATTACAATAATTTAATATACTCTACTTCTGTTCATTACAATAATTTAACAAACTCTACTTAACTCTACTTCTGTTCATTACAATAATGTAATATACTCTACTTCTGTTCATTACAATAATTTAATATACCCTACTTCTGTTCATTACAATAATTTAACAAACTCTACTTTTGTTCATTACAATAATTTAATGTACACTACTTCAGTTCATTACAATAATTTAATATACTCTACTGTTCATTACAATAATTTAACAAACTCTACTTAACTCTACTTCTGTTCATTACAATAATGTAATATACTCTACTTCTGTTCATTACAATAATTTAATATACTCTACTTCTGTTCATTACAATAATTTAACAAACTCTACTTCTGTTCATTACATTAATTTAACAAACTCTACTTAACTCTACTTCTGTTCATTACAATAATTTAATATACTCTACTTCTGTTCATTACAATAATTTAATATACTCTACTTCTGTTCATTACAATAATTTAATAAACTTTACTTCTGAAAGGCAATATTACTGAAGGACAAGTTGGTTGGTAGATTTCCTGATAAATTTTTATTTTTATTTTTTCAATTAGGGCCCTATTGGAGCCCCGGGTGCTCCTGGTCAGACTGGGCCTGCTGGACAGAATGTAAGTAAACTTGAATAATTTTTTTCTAACTAGATTAGCATCATCACGAGTAAGTGTAATACTATATTGAGAAAATGTGTGTCTCCATGCACTTTCCATGCAAAGGGAATGTCTCCCTTGAAGAAGAAATAAACTCCTGAATCGGAAAGGCAACTTCCACAATTGGTAAACTTTAAGATAAAGCATGGGCTAACACCAATTTAACACTCAGGACTAAGATTCAAATTTACCAAAGTTGTGTGCTTAGTACTTTTCTATAAGGGTCAGAAACTTGGACTACCTATGAAGGGCAGGAGAAAAGGTTAAACAGCTTTCATGTACGTTGCCTTCGCAAGATTATGAACATCAAATGGCAGGACAAAGTAACTAACTCTAATGTCTTACAACGAGCCAAACTCCATTGATCATAGCAACACTTAGGATTCATAGACTAAGGTGTCTGGGCCAAATAAGAAGAATGGCAAACAATCGTATTCCGAAACAAATATTGTATGGAGAACTTAAGGATGGAAAAAGACCAAAAGGCAGACCAGTGCTAAGATATAAGGATGTTTGCAGGGCTTCCATGAGTGAATTTTCTATAAGTGAAAGAAACTGGGAAAAATGTGGCTGCGGATCATAGCGCATGGAGAGCAAAAATAAAAAATGGCACAACAATTTTCGAGACAGTGCTGTTACCAAATTCAGAAGACAAAAGGCGCAAGAACAAAGAGACAAGGCCAGGTACCGCAAAAACACCTTGCTCGTTCTGTGGATGGATCTGTCTGTCCAGGATTGGAAAATTCAACCACGAGATAAGATGTTCAGTAAAGCAGCACCCAGTATGAGACATTAATGCTTTACCAAACTACTGACTTATCATGATTGCTTACTACCAACTGTCTGTCAAGACGACAAAGGCCATACAGACATACATACTGAGAAAATGGTGAGTTTATAGAAGGAAAGGAGGTCTGATCAATCCGGAGTCCTTAGTGGGGAAAAGCAGATGTATCTACAATCAACACTGTACAGGTAAAGTCAGTCTGCATATGTAAAGAGTATGCGCGCTGGTTTGTTCGTCAGCTTCTTGTACATTCTTAACTCTCCCATCAGTCACTTTTTTTCATATCATGCCATATGTAATGCTTTTAAACTATTTCATTTTGTGATATTTTACAACTGCTACTTCACTTTGTGATACTTTACAACTGCTATTTCACTTTGTGATACTTTACAACTGCTATTTCACTTTGTAATTTAATTTTTTTTAATAAATTTAAAAAAAAACTTTGTGATATGAAGACAACATTAACAGTCATATTACTGATACATAAAACTTTCTATTTTATCCTCGTCTAGGGTCCACCTGGACAGCCAGGTGCTTTAGGTCCTGCTGGTATTGCAGGTGCTACTGGCAAACCTGGTCTACCTGGTGTTCCTGGACCAATGGGTCCTGCAGTAAGTATCCCAACTCATATATAAATACATATTGTGGTTCTGTTTCTGAGATTTTTTTTGTATGTGTATGTTGCAAGACTAATACAAAGAAAGAGCAAGTATTTTAAGGAGAAAACACTCACCAAATTAACAAAATAATCATCATCATTAGTAGATATTGATACTGATGCAATGTTTAGATCCAAGATGATGGTATGGCAGTCTGCAATAGTTTTCTTGATTCTCCAGGAACTGCTGGAGCATGTCTGTCTTAGAGGTATGCTGTAATTGGTCTTCCATATCAACAAACCCTCACCACTGCATTATATAGTGAATAATATAATCACTGAATTCAAGACTAGTGTGAAAGAAGGAGAAATGGTTATGTATCCAATAAAATCATGAAAGTCAAGAAAAGAAGGTGGGCATATGTCGGCCATGTGATGAGAAGAGACAACAAGAAATCTTAAAGCAAACCCTCAAATAGGAATCGTCATTGAGTGCTGTCTCTGCATCGAAAGTTGGCTACCATGGAGCGCCATTCCACTCTGTCTTTTGCTTTGATGGTGCAATTTTCATAGATTGACTTGTCCATCTTATGATGTTAATCGTCCATGTTAACTCTTGGTCTGCCTCTTTTACCTTGTATTTTCCCTTCCCAATATTACATTTAGTGGGCTGTTGTGTCTTCTAACATGTCCCAAAAATTTCATTTGTCTTGTTCTAATTGTGTTTAGTAGTTCTCTTTTCATTTTTAGTTCTTTTAAAACTTCATCGTTTGTTCTCTTTTCTTTCCATCCAATTCAACAGATTCTTCTATATATCCACATTTCAAAAGCTTCAATTTTCTGTTCTGTATTCTTGTCTAATGTCTATGCTTCTGAACCATACAGGAATATTGAGAAGATAACATTTGGGACAAATGGGAAACAGCAGGAAAAAGAAAAAATTAGCCGACCAAAAGAAACTCTAAAGAGAACACTGAGGGAAGCATAAACAACAATGGGCATTAGCTCCCTTGCCGAGGAGGAGAGGCTCGCCCAAGGACAGGTGGTTAGAGAGGAGGAGAGGCTCGCCCAAGGACAGGTGGTGAGAGAGGAGGAGAGGCTCGCCCAAGGACAGGTGGTGAGAGAGGAGGATAGGCTCCCCAAGGACAGGTGGTGAGAGAGGAGGAGAGGCTCGCCCAAGGACAGGTGGTGAGAGAGGAGGATAGGCTCGCCCAAGGACAGGTGGTGAGAGAGGAGGAGAGGCTCGCCCAAGGACAGGTGGTGAGAGAGGAGGAGAGGCTCGCCCAAGGACAGGTGGTGAGAGAGGAGGAGAGGCTCGCCCAAGGACAGGTGGTGAGAGAGGAGGAGAGGCTCCCCAAGGACAGGAGGTGAGAGAGGAGGAGAGGCTAGCCCAAGGACAGGTGGTGAGAGAGGAGGAGAGGCTCGCCCAAGGACAGGTGGTGAGAGAGGAGGAGAGGCTCACCCAAGGACAGGTGGTGAGAGAGGAGGAGAGGCTCGCCCAAGGACAGGTGGTGAGAGAGGAGGAGAGGCTCGCCCAAGGACAGGTGGTGAGATACAATGCAGGTCATGTGCAAAGTGTGAAATTGAATAACAAAAATCGTAGGACATGGAATCTGAAATTTGTGTCCTTTGCATCATCTTCAGCTCTAAAGAACAATGGATGGAATATAATCACTAACATTTATTATGGATAGAATATAATCATTAACAGTTACGATGGATGTATTATAATCATTAACAGTTATGATCAATGGAATATAATCATTAATGGTTACGATGGATGAAATGTAGTCATTAACAATTAGTGAAGTGTCTTATCACAAGGCAAAAATATGGTCATGAATCTGAACATAGAGAGCTTTAAACAAGCCAGATTTAAAAAAAAATTATTTTCTGTTCATTTATGTAAATATATATTTATTACCAGATAGTTAAATGGGTTATTAAATTAGTAATTAAATGCTATTAATATTAATGTATAATTTAATTAAATTAGAAGTAATTGTACTAATTAAGTGTATTATTTATTTCAAAATTCACATATATCAGGTTTTCTTCTCGTCACTTCCAATGCAAATGTAGATGAGATCAATATGTAGTCCTATCAGAGACTAATCAGGTTTTCCTCTAGTCACTGCTAACCCAAATGTAGATGAGATTCCTAGTCCTACCAGAGACTGATCAGGTTTTCCTTTAGTCACTGCCAACCCAAATGTAGATGAGATTGATATCTAGTCCTACCAGAGACTGATCAGGTTTTCCTCTAGTCACTCGAAATTGAACCAGCCATCGAATACATAAAGAAACAACAGATAAATTGGTTCGGCCACATAACAAGACAGAAAGAACTAACAATGAATCAAAGAGCCATAAACAAACGCTACGAAAACGTCAGATTAAGAGAAAGACCGAGAAAGAGATGGATAAATGGAATACTAGAGTCACTAGGAGGAATAACATCAGAAGATGCCAACAGAAGAGCAAAGAATCGCAGATTGTTTCTCCCCTCGACGCCAACGGCAACAGAGGAAGGATAGAAGAAAGAAGAAGAAAGAACTGCCAACCCAAATGTAGATGAGATCGATATCTAGTCCTATCAGAGACTGATGATATAACATATATTTTATGCTTGAGTTTAGTTCTTTAAAGAACCCTTAAGGTTACAAATTGAAAAGAGCAGAGATTGTCACTGCCTAGTAAAGAAAAATTTAAAAAACAACAAAACTCCCTTCACTATTATTCTTAAAGAATATTATTAATTAACTTGCATGAAATTCCTTAAAAACCTTCATTGGTGCTGAGATATTACTGCATAATCAGAAGAAATCTGAATATTAATGAACACTATCCAAGTAAAATGAAGATGATCCTATAAACAAGAACATGAGTGATGGATTAGGTCACGTTTGTAATATGTTATTCTTTGGTATTATAATTCATCAGAGCGACATGTTTTTGTTGCCATTTTTATCAAATGCAATGTATTGTATTGTTTGTGAGTCTGGAAACACACTGTCCGCCCAAGTTTCTGTATCTGGTATAGAGGGTGCCTTTGGTAAACATGGGAAATTTTGATGTCCCTCATTTTTGTTGCTGGAACTGTGTCCAGGAAATACTGCATGGTTTGGTTGTCTGAATTTTGACATGTAAAGAAATATTAATTAACACAACAAAAACAGAGGCTATGAGAATAAGCAAATTAAGACACCCATTAAACATTAAGATCAAAGATAAAGAAATAAAACAAGTAGAGGAATTCAAGTATTTGGGCACAATGTTCACAGAAGATGGAAAACTAGACAGAGAAATTGACATGAGAATACAAAAAGCAAATGCTGTCACATACCAGCTTTCACCATTGCTAAGACATCCAAACATTTCTATGCCAGCTAAACAACAAATGATAAATAACATTTTCATACCAACTTTTGTTATTGTTATTGGTTATGGAAGGCCTCGGCATCACAGCAAACGAATTAAAATCCATAATTGCTCAACTTTGTGCCATGAAAGTCAAACATGGACCCTTTCTAAATCACAATTAAGAAAAATCAATACATGTGAGATGCAATGATTGAGAAAAGTAACAAACAACACAAGAAGAGATAGAATACCAAATGAAACCATAAGAAAAATGGTAGGAACAATACCCTGCCAAGAATATATAGAACAACAACTTAAATGGTTTTGCCACCTGGTCAGAATGAATCCTCACCAATCACCATCAAGGGCGTTCTTCTCACGAATTCATGGAAAAAGACCAAGAGGAAGACCCAGTAGAAGATGGATAGATGCAGTGACAGAGACATGTAACAACAAAAGAAAATCACTAATTCAGACAGTTGGAGTAGCTCAAGAACAACAAATGATATAACCACGACACCTTTTAAGTATCAGTGAAAAGAGAAAAGAAGAAGAAAGAAATATTTTTATACCTTTTGTTTAATAAACATAGAGCCAGCTTTTTATTTGTTGCCTTAGATAGGACAATAGATATGGTTGTATCAACAATAGGATCTGTAACTATTTAACTCTTTCAGTACATTTTGACGTACTGTATGTTATGCCAATTTTAGTCGTGTACGTTTAACTGCAGAGTGCGTCGCTCTCAGTTTGATTTGTTTAAACCATCATCAAACTGTGTTCTTTTTATATGTCTTGTATCATCTTGGTATTGGTGAGATCTAGTTCCTTGTTCAGTTATCTAAACATGTATACATGTTATGTGTTAGATAAACATGTATATCATGTTATGTGTTAGATAAACATAAACATGTAGATTGATATTTAAAACCATGAAAAAATTTCTCTCTGAGATCTCATCTGCTACATTGATAAAAACCCTCCATATTGAAAGAGTTAAAAAAATAATCCAATTACCCCATAATCACTGTGTGGATGATTTGAGTTAGATTTGTTTTTAACTGGGGAAACTAAGTGAAACATCTACCTTGATAATTATACGTTTATAAGATTTATTGACTGAAATTGTTGAATTCAATATAACTCAAATGATTTCATTTATTTGCTTTATTCTACATAGGGAAATCAGGGATCACCTGGTGTGGCTGGACCTAAAGGAGATGGGGTAAACATTTTGTCTGTTATTTTTAAAATTATGTTTTTCATTTAAATTGTTTGTTGTACATTTACCTTTATAACTTTAAAGTCACATCTCTAGGTCACTTTCATTGAACTCTCATTTATTTTGCTGTCAGGGAAGGGGGGGGGGGGGGGGGGGGGGGGGGGGGGGGGGGGGGGGGGGGGGGGGGGGGGGGGGGGGGGGGGGGGGGGGGGGGGGGTTTGGTCTTACATTCAGTTTTTTTGCTCACTGTTATTTTTCTATATTTTCTCCTTTTTTAAATATTTTAAAATATTGCTTCATTTTCCTCAAACTATCTATTTATTGCTTTCTCTCTCTTGTGCCTACTTATTTCCTGGTTACTTACTGTTTCATACTTTTGTTTCTTTCCATATTTTAAAATCTGATTTTTTGGACCTGGATCAGCAGATGTCATCAGCACATAATGGTAGCAGGTTGGAATAAGTTCTCATTTGATCTCTATTTTCTGTTAATTTTTAAATGTATTTGATGAAACATGTAGTCCCTAATATTTTTCAGATGTCTTCATTTCTTATTATTTATTTTCTAGTTTTGTTTTTCTTTAGTATTTTGATTTAGGCGCTTGTTGGTTCAAATGTCTTGGAATTAGTTTTGCAAACTTATTACTTTGATTAGAAAAAAGGATTGATAACTATGTCAGGGTAAACCATGAGCTTTTGACTACACAATTATTTACTATTTATATGTTGTGTGGCTCATATATTTGGCTCATGTGCCTGGCTCTTGTGTCTGGCTCATGCATTTTGGTCATGTGGCTCAAATTAAACATTAGAAGTTGGTTGTTTACTTTATCTTCCCTTGAACCCCCTACACAAGTCTTCAACATTTTCTAAACCATCTTGTTTAGCATCATTTTCTTAAGACACATCCTTGCCATCTTTTTTTTCACCTCTGTTTTCACACGTCTTCCTCAAATTATTTGTTACCTTCTTCCTTTTCCTCCCAAGGAATTTCCAAAAAAGGGCATGTCATGTAATACTTTCAGCTGGCTACCACAGTGCATGTTCTATCTAGCAGCAACAACTTCATTGCATTTCCTTAATTAGCTAATTTGTATTGTCTAGTTATCAGTCTGTAAGTAAAAGGGAGCCCTTAAAAAACATCAGAAAGAAGCAATCAACATTTTTCAGGCACATCATGAGAAGAGGAAAGTTGAAATACTTAGTTACAACTGGCAAAATAAAAGGAAAGAGAGATCGTGGGCGACAAAGAGAGAAAATACTGGATAGCTTGGTGTCATGGTATGGAAAACAGTCAACAACAGAACTGATACGATGCACTGTAGATAGAAGATTGTGGAGGGACATGATCGCCTATGCCAACCGGTTTGGCACATGATGATGATGAAGTATAGATTTAATTGCATCATTTATTTACGGAAGTTTTAATTAAATAAAAAAAGTATATAATTTATTTTCAGAAAATAAAAAATGTCTTGTTCAACAAGTCTATGTTAGTAGAAGTGAGAAAGAGAGTTTGTCAGTGCTATATAGAGCCAATTCCGACTATGGAAGCAAATCATGGACAGTAGACAAACAAACAAAAAGATAATTAGAGGCTGCAGAGATGGGATTGCTCTGAAGCATGTTGAGAGTTCTCTCAACAGCTAAAAAGACCAGCGAAGAAATTCGTAGAGACCAACATAAAAAAAGGTAGAGCCTAAAAAATCAGCAGAAAGAAACAACTGCTATAATAGTGGGAAAGAGATATCATGGATGACAAAAAGAGAAGATACTAGACAGCTTGGTGTCGTGACATGGTAAATAGTCAACAACATAATTGATACGATGCACTGTGAATAGAAAATTGTTGAAGGATGTGATTGCCTACACCAATCGGTATGGCACATAATGATGATGATGTCATTTATAGATATAATGTGATGAAGCCTTTTTTTTGTGTGTTCATGTGTATAGAACAATAGCATTTATCTGAATGATTTTACTCTTTTTTTTATATTTTTACAAATTTTAACCTGAGTCCATACAGTTTCATTGGTTTACCCTCATTTGATTGATAGGCTGGAGAAAATACAAAATGAAGCCATGCGCGTTATCTTGGGATGTACAAGGGACACTCCCTGTGCAGCAATGAGGTATCTTCTTGACTTTCCAACCATGGATGACAGAATCAAGATCTGGAGAGCACGAGCATACCTGAAGATTAGTACAGATAAAGAGCATCCATTGCACCATGTGCTTAACACAGGGAAAGGTGTCAGGCTAAAAAGAGGCAAATCATGGGTGGGCCAAGCAGAAGTCGTCATCAAACAGGTCTGTGGGCTTACCAATATCAGCGTTGGTGAGGAGTGGATACCGGTGCCTACGTCGTTCAAGGGGATGTTCTCGTGTATTGTCACACTCGACAGGAAATGTAGGGAGCAGAACCCGGTTGTGGTTAATGCTGAGGTCAACGGTCTCATCTGCGATAACACTGATGAGAAAGATGCAGTCATCTGTAACGACGGATCTGTAAGACGACACCAAAGAAGTGCATGGGCATTTACAGCACACTCGGCAGACAGAATAGTCAAAGAAGACAGTGGTGCATACATCATGACCACAAGCAGTATGACAATGGAAGTGATGGCAGTGACCAAGGCATTCAAATGGTTAGAGTCACAAGACTACACCCACACATGTATACTGAGTGATTCGATGAACATGATAAAAAAAGTGGAGGCGGGCTCTGTATGCATGCAATGGGTAGAGTCATTGCAGAAATCCAAAATACGTAAGGTCACCTTGGTCTATGTCCCTGGACATGCGGGAGTACGGAGAAATGAAAGAGCGGACAAGTTGGCTAGCTGTACTGTCATTGAGGACGGGCAACCAATGGATCAGGCGGACATCATCAATGCCTTTCAAGATGTGGGATGAGCACGGGACTTCGACAAACACAGATCCACGTCACTTCTTTGGATGATGGAAATGTGAGTTAAGATGGACACAGCCAGAAATGAGAAACTTAGTGGCCGTATAGGAAGACTTATTAACCAACATAGAACTGGAATCGTCAGTCGCTGGATACTGCAGGAATTGTTGAGGAAGGGATCTAAGCACCTATGGACATGTTCGGAGTGCAATGATGATGACCCGCAAATTACTCAATAACTCAATAACCTTCATTTTCTCTGGAAGTGTACAGAATGAGAGATAATTGATTTCACTGAAGGCACATGTGCCACTAATGATTACATACGGTGCCCTCACTATTTCCAAGGTTGGCTTAAATGTTATGTATCTTACTTGTATTATTTGTAAATTCTGACAGGCTTCTATTGTTCTGTTTCTTGACATTGCTTCATCATTTAGTTCATTTGATTTCAAATTATAACTACAAGAAACTGATGATGCAGTATGAGGGACATATATCATCATGTATCATACTGGATGACGTAAGCGATCATGTCCTTCCACAATTCTCTAGCCACAGTGCATCATAGCAATTCTGTTGTTGACTTTTCCACGCCATGACCCCAGGCTTTCCAGTATCTTCTCTCTTTTTTGTACGCAATCTCTCTTTTCTTGTGAATTGCCAGTTGTAACCAAGCACTCCAACTTTCCTATTTTCATGATGTGCCTGAAAAATGTTGATTGTTTCTTTCTAATGTTTTTTTAAGAGCTCCCTTTTTTGTGTTAACGTCTTTGAAAATTTCCTAGTTAGTCTTTTTATCTGTCCAGGGAACTCACAACATTCTTCTGAGAAATTCCATCTCTGTGGCCTGAAATCATCTTTTCATTTCTTTGTCTATTGACAAATATAATTAATAATAAAACAAGTACAATTGTAATGTTAATTTTTTTAACATTTCATTGTTATTTTTCAGGGTCCAAGAGGTTTACAAGGCGTTATAGGTTATCCAGGACCTCGAGGTGTCAAAGGTGATGTTGGACCAAGAGGTAGCAATGGAGAAAAAGGTGACCAGGTAAGATTTTATGTGTGTAAAGAATACTTGACATATTTTGTCCATGCATTATCGAGTGTTGCGGAAAATGTGTTTTCTGTCCAGGAGCTGGTGTGTAGAGCTCTCTTTATTCGATTTTTAACTTTAGTCTCATTGCACTGATGACTCAAAGACTTTGCCTCCAATATCTACTTATTTGAACTTTTAAATATAATATAATGTCTTTCGTGGCATGCTTGTTTGTAATTCCTATAAGCCGTTCGTCTTTAATTCATTCAAATAACATTTATTTTTGACAGTCAAATAAACTCTTGATGTATTTTGTCACACAAAAACATTTTTCATTTCACGAAAACATATACAAAAATTCAGTATAACAAGAGAACCTATTGAATAATTTGTAAAAATGTGTTAAATGTGATTAAGAATAATTGAAATCAAATAAAAAATGACTGAAACAGAAATCACTGCTAGTAAAAAAATAAACAATACAGTATTGAAACAAATGTTCTAGTTTTGCATGATTACAGTGTACACCTTAACAGCCATTAGTGTTGGCAATGAAAGGTAGACAAACACTTGGCACCTATTTTCCCCTCTTAAAGTTCAATTTGAAAGAAAAATCCATTAGTGATTTTGTCATGGATGGAACATTCTCTCCAAAATTGTTTATGTTCATCTGTCCACCATTTCAATATAGGATTCATCAGTACCTCAATGTATTTTTGTTCCCAAGACATATCGAGACATATGAAAGAATAACTAATTAACCTTTTTTAAGAAATAATTATTGCCAAAAATAATTGTTTATATTTAAATGATGCATTAATTTCAGGGTCCAACAGGAACAGATGGACTACCTGGAGACTTGGGAGAAAAGGGAGAGAAGGGTTTGAGAGGAATTGCTGGACCACCAGGTCCTGAGGGAATTGAGGGACCCAAGGTAAGCTGAAGTAACTCAAGATCTTAAAAAACAATATTATTAATCTCAAATAATTAATGAGAGGTGTAGTTTACTATAAAAAAAATACAAATACTAAGCAAGAAAACCAAACTTAGAGTATTCTTTCTAAGAAAGTCTGTATCTTCATGATTGTCATGTTTGTTGTTCACCATGTTTCACAGCCATATTATAAGACTGACTTAACATTGGAGTTGAAAAATTTTTTTTTTGTGGATTTAACCTAATTTCTTTTGACTTCCATATGTTTCCCAGTGCAACGAATGCTCCTCTTGCTTTTGATATCAATATTTTGGTATTATTTTGCTGTTCCTCCCTTTTTGTCTATATTGCTGCCCAGATAAATGTGAGATTGTACGCCTAGTAGAGGTATTTCTCCTATTAAAATACAACAGATCAACGCCTTTATTAATATAAGAATGTAAATTCGCTTAGTACTTTAAGGGAACAAATGGAAAGAGCACTCTGAAGAACTTTTTAACAGACCTAGCTAAATAACCCTCCAGATATACTACCAGCAGAAGAAGAGTTACACGTTAACTGTGGAAAACTAAGCAAGGAAGAAACAATGAAAGCCATCAAACTATTAAAAAATGGTAAAACCACAGGACCAGATGAAATTCCTTCAGAAGCCATCAAAGCAGATATTAACATCTCTACCAAGATGTTACATAATCTATTAGATACAATTTGGGAGAGGGAAGAAATACCTAAGGACTGTAAAGAAGGTTCTATGATCAAACTACCAAAGAAAGGAAGTTTACAGGAGTGCATAAATTATAGTGGAATTATGCTACTATTAGTGCCAGGAAAAATATTAAGCAGAATCATTCTGGAGAGACTACAAGAGGCCATAGAGAAACATTTGAGAGATGAACAAGCAGGTTTTAGGAAGAACAGATTATGTGCTGATCAAATAACTACTACCCTACATATAATAGTTGAACAAAGTTTAGAACTACAGTTCCCACTTTATATTGGATTCATAAATTACGAAAAGTCATTTGATAGTTTAGACAGAGGAATGCTTTGGAAGTTGCTGAGTCATTACAGAATCCCTATAAAGTTTATTAACCTGATAAGAACAATGTATGAGGGAATTAAATATAGTGTGGTGCATGAAGGACAGCTTACAGAAGCATTTGAAACAATAACAGGAGTAACGCAGGGATGCCTTTGGTCTCCATTTCTCTTTCTACTGGCCATAGATTGGATTATGAAAATAACTCAAACAACAGAAATGGAATCCAGTGGTCACTGACCAAGCAACTTAATGATTTAGACTTTGCTGATGAAATAGCTCTCCTATCACACAACCATCAACAGATGCAAGATAAAATGAGCATACTTGATGAGAGATCACAACAGCTGGGACTGAAAATAAATAGAGATATGACCAACATTATGAGAATTAATACAGTTGGCAATAACCAAATAAAAATAAAAATGTCATTCAATGGTATGACAAAAATTACTTGGAAGATCTAGATTTTGTAGATGAAATGGTGCTGCTAAGTGACAATATCAACATGCAAAATATCACAGATAACTTATCATCCATGGCAGAAAGAATAGAACTTTAAATCAACAGGGATAAAACAAAAATAATGACAAATAATATTATTAAGTAATGCGTGAAGAACAGCAATACTAAAAAAAAAGAAGAAAAAAGTGGTATGGTGACAGCTTTACATGGTAATGGACGAAACAAAAGTCGACGTTTCGGCCAAGTAGGCCTTCATCTGGACGAACAACAAACACAAAAAAATATATAAGGGTATATTAACAAATCTAACTACATGGCGATAATATGCTAGATACTCAAGAGAGGAAAATAAAAAAAGGTCACTTCCCTGTGTTCCTGAGTGTGGTCAGTCTTCAAATGAACTAAATTGATACGGCAGGATGAACAACTATAAATCTCACTGACTAGGCTGTCAAGTGAGAAGACGGAAAGGAAGCGTTCTAAAAATATGGGGAGGTGGGTCAGCTTTACAGCAGCTTCGCATCTCTACGCATCTTGGTGCATCTTGATGCCTTTACCTCTCGTGAAGAACAGGTTGGGTTTAGAAAAGGGAGAAGCTGCCTTGACCACATTTTTACTCTATGACTGATTTTGGAGGAACACATTGAAAAGCAAAAACCTTTTGTACTTAACTTCATCGACTTCAAAAAAGCATTTGACAGTATTCATCGATATTCTTTATGGAAAATTCTGAAGCAATATGGCTTACCATCAGAAATCATAAATATTATCAAAGACATGTATGATGGTTATATATGTGCAGTTGAACAGAGGAAGGGCTGAGCGAATGTTTCCCAATAGAAACTGGGGTTAAACAAGGATGTATTTTATCGCCCTTGTTATTTGGAATTTTTATTGACTTCATAATGAAGAAATTCTGCACGGTAACAAAGTCCTCGAATGGATACAAGGAGACCAGTTGGAGGACCTCGACTTTGCTGATAACATAGTCCTCATCAGCAGTCAGATAAAACGATGCAGAAAATCACAAATCAACTGTCATCAATAGCCAGCAAAATTGGGCTTGAGATCAATCATGAAAAGACTAAAGTCATGAAAAGCTTAATTCCAACAGATGACAGAATATACATGGAAAATAAACCAGTGGAAGAGATCAATCACTTTATCTATCTTGGAAGTCACATTGATCGAGAAGGGGATACAAGTAAAGAAATTAGAATAGCTAAAGCAGCAATGCCTTTCAGAAGCCTTGAAAAGTTGTGGAAATCAAAACTCATCAGCACAAACACAAAACTTAGGCTATTCAAATCAAATGTACTATCAACCTTTACGTATGCATGTGAGAGTTGGAAAACAGCAAGAGACATAGAAACAAAGTTGAATGCATTCAAAAATAAATGTCTAAGAAAAAACTTGGTATAGTGTGGAACGAATTCCAAAAAACCAAGAAATTAGAGAAATCACCAATCAACCACTAATATCTTCAGTAATCAAGAAAAGACGATGGTCATATGTTGGACATGTGATGAGGAGAGATAATAACCGAATAACAAAGCAAGCCCTCATGTGGGAAACAGCAGGCAAAAGGAAAGGAGGCCGACCCAGAGAGACACTGAGAAGAACATTGATCAGAGCAGCAAGAGCAGCAGGAATCGGCTCCCTTAATGAGATAGAGGTGCTTGCACAGAACAGAGACAAGATCGCGAGATTTGATAAAATATCTTTACAAGGATTGAAAACTGCTAGAATAAAATTTAGATAAAGAGAAAGAGTATCTGGGTCTATGCCCTATGGGCTGACTACGGCTCGAAAGGTCAATAGATAGTAAAAATAGATAAGTTTACATTTGTCTCTTTTTGTTTCAGGAGATTTTGGACCTGCTGGAGAGAATGGAGCTCAAGGTCCCGTTGGTGAAAAGGTCAGCATTCCTGTACATTGTAGACTTCTTTTAGTTTTCAGATGCATTCAAATTCCTCTGTTTTGTAAAAACTTGTTAATGCTGTCTTTGGCATTTAACACTTTCAGTATGGAAACTTTTTATCAATGCAACAGAAGAGATTTCCAAGACAAAATTTTCATAGTTTTAATAATCTACATATTTATATTTATCTAACATATAACATATATGAATTTTAAAATAATAGAACAAGAAATTAGTTTTCACCAATACCAAGATGATACAAGACATGTAAAAAAAGAATACAGTTTGATGACGGTTTACACTAATCAAATTGAGAGCAGTGCACTTTGCGGTTAAACATAAACGGCCAAAATCGGCTTGATGTAAAGTGCATTGAAATGTACGGAAAGAGATAAGATGTTTAAATTGTTAAGATGCTTGTGACAATAGATAATCTGAATATATGACTGACAACGATAGAGGAGACTGACAGTTCTGTCGAACAGATAGATGATGACTTATAGGTTCAATATTGAAATTATTTGCTAATAAAAACATTTGGCAGCTGAAATTTGAAACACTAGAATGTTTCCGGGGATACTTAACCAGAAATTATGAGCCCGTTGTAAAATTTACAGCATCATGACATGAATTCCTCAAAATTTGACATTTTGACGTATTGATACATTGCCCTCCTCTGTGTACCTTCCTACCACTTTTGGCGACCTCTGAGTGTTAAATTTGTTACCATTTTTGTTTTATTTTATTTTTTTTGTTTTTGCAAAAAAAATCACATATTTCAAGAAATTGTCAGTTATTTTTTTGTTGTTGTTGTTGTTGTCATGACCATGAAATATCCTGTTCATCGGCAGACATAAAACAACCCTTTGTGATGCGGGATACACAGTGAATAACGCTATGCGGTCTCTGGAACATACTGACAAACTTACAGCGACCGTCCTGATAGATATTGTAACACGTCTGGTCCATGACCAGAAAGACGTTCAAGTCACTGAGGTGAAATTCAGGTTATAAATCAACCTGAGCCAGGAATTCCGAGTCCCCATGTTTTGCCTAGTGTGAACACATGGGAGTGTGTCAAGAGTTCAGAGAAATTACTATTTTTTAGTGCACCTAATATTACATTTAATTTAAGTGGTAGTAATTTTTACAAACCTTTTGTACTTAACTTCATCGACTTCAAAAAAGCATTTGATAGTATTCATAGAGATTCTTTGTGGAAAAATTTGAAGCAATATGGTTTACCATCAAAAATCATAAATATTATCAAAGACATGTATGATGGTTACACATGTGCAGTTCGAACAGAGGAAGGACTGAGCCAATGTTTCCCAATAGAAACTGGGTTAAACAAGGATGTATTTTATCGCCCTTGTTATTTGGAATTGTTATGGACTTCATAATGAAGAAATGCTGCACTGGTAATAAAGGCATCGAATGGATACAAGGAGACCATTTGGAGGACCTCGACTTTGCTGATGACATAGTTCTCATCAGCAGTCAGATAAAAACGATGCAGGAAAACACAAATGAACTATCATCAATAGCCAGCAAAATTGGGCTTGAGGTCAATCATGAAAAGACTAAAGTCATGAAAAGTTTAATTCCAACAAGTGACAAAATATACATGGAAAACAAACCAGTAGAAGAGATCGATCACTTTATCTATCTTGGAAGTCACATTGATCGAGAAGGGGATACGAGCAAAGAAATTAGAATCAGAATGGCTAAAGCAGCAATGTCTTTCAGAAGCCTTGAAAAGTTGTGGAAATCAAAACTCATCAGCACAACACAAAACTTAGGCTATTCAAATCAATGTACTATCAACCCTTACGTATGCGTGTGAAAGCTGGAAAACAACAAGAGTTATAGAAACAAAGTAGAACGCATTCGAAAATAAATGTCTAAGGAAAATACTTGGTATAGAATGGAACGAATTCAAAACAAACGAGGAAATTAGAGAAATCGCCAATCAACCACTAATATCTTCAGTAATAAAGAAAAGACGATGGTCATACGTTGGACATGTGATGAGAAGAGATAATAATCGAATAGCAAAGCAAGCCCTCATGTGGGAAACAACAGGTAAAAGAAAAAGAGGAAGACCCAGGGAGACACTGAGAAGAACATTGATGAGAGAGGCAAGAGCAGCAGGAATCGGCTCCCTCAATGAGATAGAACTGCTTGCACAGAACATAGACAGATGGCGAGATTTGATAAAATATCTTTAAAGAAAACTGCTAGAACAAAAAATTCATATAGGAAAAGGTGTATCTTGGTCTACGCCCTATAGGCCGGTTACGGCTCGAAAGGTCAATAGATAGATAGATAGAATTTTTACAATAGTCTCATAACTGGGAGGAGTTATGGAAAGGTCTAGTAATCTAGAGTTAAACAAGAAAGAAAATTTCTGCCACCAATGAATTCACATTAAGGAACTATCTGAAACTGCCCTAAAGATTCTGATTGGTTTGAACAGTTTTTCCTGTGCTTTCACAAAACAAAATTATGTTGAAGTGCTTATAGACATTATACAAGAACTGTGATGAGGATTCTGTGCACAAAAACAAATACAAGGACTTTGAAATCAATGGTCATGTGATGAGAAAAGACAATGAAAAAATATAAAAGCAAGCCCTCAAGTGGGAACCAGTGGTAAAAGAAAATGAGGCTGACCAGAAAAACACTAAAAAAAACACCAAGGTGAGAAGCGACAACAACAGGCATCAGCTTCCTCCCGAGGCTAAAAGGCTCACCCAGAAAAGGGACATTTGATGACACACGAAGTGGACCTATTGTCAAATCTGACACTAAATAACAAAGATCATTGGACATGAGTCAAGCATTTCTGCCTTTGACTTGAAAGTACAATAGATAGATTAATATGGGGGCAGTGTGGTCTAAAGGTAAAATGTTGGTTTATCTACAAGGAAGTTCTGGGTTTAAATTCAATCTTGGGTTCAATTCAAATCCATGATTTCTTTGTAATCTGACCACCCTCCTGGTCTATGTGTAATAAAATCTGATAGTAATTTGCTTGCGTTCACCCGATGACTAAAGGAGTGTACCTCTTCATCATCCACCCTTAAAAGGACGATAAGTGGGCGTGTCTGCGTTGTGTTGTGGTTTACAGTATAACTGTGATATTTGCGCCTTTCGGCCCAATACATCCGACTTCAGCATGACATTTTTGAGTATCGGGTTGTCTTCCCTCTTCGATCCCTACTCGCTTGGCCAGACTAGACAGGTTAGTCTGTTATTAGAGGCACCACGGAGAGGTGGAGCAGGGTCTGGATGGTTCTGGTTCACCGATCCTGGCGCAAGCCATCAGTTGATAGTAATTTAAAACAGGAGGTTCCATGTGCACTCTGCACATGTTGAGGAATCTTTGACAGATAAGCTTTGGACAGAGTAGGTTAAAATGGCTCCTACCTGTGTAACATTGTTAAACAATTAAAAAATCTGTTAGTGCCAAGTTCAGAACTACAACTACCTTGGACATACTATAACCAGTGATGGAAAATGTACAACAGAAATAAACAAAAGAATAGGAGTGGCAAAAAGTAATTTTAATGCCATGAAGAACATACTAACATCAAAACAAATTACACCAGGGATAAGACTAAGAATAGCAAAATGTTACACCTTCTCAATATTCCTATAAGGTGCAGAAACATGGACATTAGACAAGAAAACAGAACAGAGAATTGAAGCCTTTGAAATGTGGATATATAGAAGAATAGGTAGAATTGGATGGAAGGAAAAGAAAACAAATGATGGAGTCTTAAAACAACTAAAAATGAAAAGAGAACTACTAAACACAATTCAAACAAGACAAATGCGATTTCTGGGCCATGCTAAAAGACACAACAGCCTACTAAAAGTAATCCTGGAGGGGAAAATACAAGGTAAAAGAGGCAGAGGCAGACCAAAACTAACATGGACGAGTAACATCAAAAGATGGACAAATCAGCCTATGATAACCTGCACCATCAAAGCAAGAGACAGAGCAGAATGGTGCTCCATGGCATCTCCATGGTGCGGAGACGGCACTCGTTGATGATGAAAGTGCCAAAGACAGAGATAATGTGGCTAGCCGTAGTGACACACCTCATCCTTACTTATAGGTAGGTGCTGGAAAGTATTTCACTGATATTTTAATTGCATTACTGTTATATTTATTCAAATACTTTAATAACAAATTAATACTGTTCTTCTATATTCACATATATAAACATTCATCATCGATCATCAAGTACCATGCCTGCTTGTGTAGGTGATCATGTCTCTCCACAACTTTCAATCTTGACAGTTAGTTATCATTTCTGTTGTTGACCTTCTGCAAGCAATTCTCTTAAGCCGTCTGGTATATTTTCTCTTTGCTTCCCTCTATCTCATCATTCCTCAATTTTCACAGTTGTGCCCCTTTCAGAACGTTTTCATTACTCTTCTTAGCTGTCCATGGTATTCTCAACATTCTACTGTAAAATCAGATTTCTACAGTCTCCAGCGATTTTCTTGTCTGTTGTCCTATTGTCCATCATTCACATCCATATGTTAAGACTGGCTCTATTGTCAATATAATCATTAATGCTATTCAAAAATCTTTCGACTAAATATTGTTTATATTTTCTTTATATTTAGTTTAAAAAAATGGAAAAATCATATATTAAATTTTACATATATTTTTAATTTTCAAATTAAAGGGCCGCATTGGTGTTGCTGGATTCGCTGGCTATCCTGGGCCGCCTGGCTCCAAGGTAAACATATAACATTTTATTTTAAAAAACCTGGTAATGTGTTGTTGGCTTTATGCGGACAGCTTTAGAGTTGAAGTAGAGTGCTAATCCCATGACCAGATAGTACCCAGTTCAAACTCACATTTGGAGATATCTGCCTTTTTTCAATGACCCTTGACGTCAAGGTAAGTGAGATTGAATGCCTAGTCCTACTGGAGAGAAATGATGAAAAAGAGGCCCAATGTGCAAGTTGAGGACATATAAAAACCCTTGACAGTTGTTAAGCAAAGAGAATAAGCTTTATGATGTTGCCTGGCCTAAACAAAAAAATGGAGAAGTAAAATGTACACTATCTTTCATAATAATTAACAGACTTTCTGGGTAGTCTAGAGGTATGACATCAGCCTCATCACAAGACAGACCAGGGTTCAAAACCACCAGGATGAGTGGTGATTTTTTCAAACTAAGATGTGACTTAAAGATAGAGCTGCCTGCCAGTGATAAATAGCATTAGAAATTATAATCAGATTTAATCACTAGTATCTTGCCTGACCTGGTATGAAAAACAGATCTATGTTAAATAAAGTAAAATAAAAAGATAATTAATTTTACATAATCGCTGCAAACAATAGAGATTAATTCTGTAGAGTTAATGTTGAAGTTACCATAGACAGCTAAATGAAGTCATACGGCCAGAGGGAACACTTGTTGTTCAGTAGGAAAACCAGTCTACCTTCCTTGCTTATGCTATGAGTAAAAGAACACTAAAATATTCTAACACTGGCAAGGTAGAAAAAAAATGAGAGACAGAGGAGGAGAATGATAGAAAGTACTAGATTTAGATATTTAACAGTTTGGTATAACAGGTAAAGGAAAAGAGAAAGAGTATCTGGGTCTATGCCCGATGGGCCGGGCACGGCTCGAAAGGTCAATAGATATATATAGACAGATATGAAAGGTGATTAAGAATAGAAGTGACAAGAAACATTCTGGCTGGAAAGTATGGACAGAGATGACTATCAACATATGTTGTGATGACTCCTGTTGAAGTTGAATTTTTTTTTTTCATTCGTCAGCTTTATACCTCTGACAAAGTCCATAGAGACTAGGAACTTAATTTTGTGTGTTAATCCAATTCTCCCTGGCAGCAGTGTGCACAGGGGTCCCTCGCCATACAGGCAGATAACTCCGTCTTCGGAGGTACTCATATTTTTCCATCCATGAGTAACTGATGTTTCAAGCCAGACCTCACTGCTGAGACCAGGGGTAGTTGCCGCAGAGAGAAATCATAAATAAAAATCCCAACTGATGCAGCCGGGATTTGAACTCACAATCTCCCTGTCTCGAGGCTGGCGTCTTGCCTCAAGACCAACCAGTCCCCCAAAGTTGAATTTGACACAGCAAATCTTTGAATCTAAAAATAAATGCTAGACTAAACTTTTGTTTTGCTAATGCTGGTTATAATTGTGTCTTCCTTCCATGAGAAAAGAACATTCTTTATTCCATCATTTGTTACACAATATAGTTTCTTTTGTTTATTTGTGAAAGTGAATTAACTCTTATATTAATCATTTCTTGTAGGGTGAACAAGGACGTTTGGGCAGGCGAGGCAGGAGAGGTCTCAGGGGCAAGTCGGTAAGGGCATTTAGCAGTGAGCTCACTACAGATTTTTGCATCTCATGCTTGTTTATTTGTATAATCGTACCAGTTATTCATTCGTTGAATTTATCATTTTTGTGCTCATTTATTCAGACATTATCTTTAATAAAATACATTAACATTCATTCACTATCACATCCAGTGGAAAAAAAAATATAACAAAGACAATGATGCTGGATAGGACACACACTGTGGATGCCAACTGAGACTATTAATTACAAGCCTTTTTTGGAATCTCCAGAGGAGGAGACAAAGAGGAAGACCAATATATATATTTGGAGAAGACAGGAACAGAGATGAAGAGGGTGGGGAAGAGGATCTTAAGAGATTGACAAGAAACAGGATGGCTTAGAAAGCGTTGGTTCAAGACCTATGCACCACAGGGAGTTGAAAGGAAGAAGAAGACTGCCACATATTTTCATTAAGCTTTAACTTATTAAATTACAAAGTCACCTTAAATCATACTTTCCTGCTTTTAAATTAATATCCTTTCTGTAATCTACAATTAATTTCATATTAAAAAGATAATAAAATTTTAATCCCAACGTTGTGCTAGCAATGCCAGTCCTGGATCCTAAATTCAAGAGCAATAAGAAAAATAACCTCTACTGAGATGAAATATGTTAGACGAATGACAGGCAGCAGCCTGAGAGATAAGATCAGAAATGAAGAACTGAGAAAAAAGCTAAGATAACCCCCGCCATAGAATATATAAAGAAACAACAGATAAAATGGTTTGGCCATGTGACTAGGCAGAAAGATCAAAACAGAACACAATGAGCCTCCAATAAACGTTGCGGGAATACCAGACCCAATGGCTGACCATGAAAAAGATGCATTGACGGAATATTGGAAACACTAGGAAACATAACATCGGCAGAGGCAAACAGAATAGCAAAAGACCACAAATTATATCTCCCATTGACGCTGAAAGGCAAATGAGGAAGGAAAGAAGAAGAAAAGTTAAAAGAAATCATGGCACTCAAAGTTGCTGGAATGATACTACCAATCTTCAAGATACTAACTCGGTTCATCGTATGTAGGAGATGATGTAGAGCAGTTCTTAGTGAACTAGACTATGAGGCTTGGATCTGACCGCAGTCAACAGCTCCTCAGTTCACCTAGCACTAAATGGATACCATATTTATCTGAAAAGAAAAAGATGCTGGTGAAATACTTATCACATTCTATCTATCTATCTATTGACCTTTCGAGCTGTAGCTGGCCCATTAGGACATAGAACCAGATACTCTTTCTCTTATCTAAATTTTAATTCTAGCATCTTTCAATCCTTGTAAAGATCTTTTATCAAATTTCACCATTTGTCTCTGTTCTGTGCAAGCAACTCTATCTCATTGAGGGAGCCGATTCCTGCTGCTCTTACCTCTCTGATCAATGTTCTTCTCAGTGTCTCCCTGAGTCAGCCTTGTTTCCTCTTACCTGTTGTTTCCCACATTAGGGCTTGCTTTGTTATTCGGTTGTTATCTCTCCTCATCACATGCCAAACATATGACCATCATCTTTTCTTGATTACTGATATCATCACATGATATTATCACATTCTATCTATCTATCTATCTATTGATCTTTCGAGCCGTAGCCGGTCTATAGAGCATAGACCCAGATACTTTTTCTCTTATCTAAATTTGTATTCTACCAGTTTTCAGTCCTTGTAAAGATATTTTATCAAATCTTACCATTTGTCTCTGTTCTGTGTGCAAGCAGCTCTGTCTCATTGGGGAGCCGATTCCTGTTGCTATTGCCTCTCTCATTAATGTTCTTCTCAGTGTCTCTCTGGGTCTTCCTCTTTTCCTTTTACTTGTTGTTTCCCACATGAGGGCTTGCTTTGCTATTCGGTTATTATCTCTTCTCATCACATGTCCAACATATGACCATTGTCTTTTCTTTATTACTGAAGATATTAGTGGCTGATTGGCGATTTCTCTAATTTCCTTGTTTGTTTTGAATTTGTTCCATGCTATACCAAGTATTTTCCTTAGACATTTATTTTCGAATACATTCAACTTTGTTTCTATATCTCTTGTTGTTTTCCAGCTTTCACGCGCATACGTAAGGGTTGATAGTACGTTTGATTTGAATAGTCTAAGTTTTGTGTTTGTGCTGATGAGTTTTTAGTTCCACAATTTTTCAAGGCTTCTGAAAGATATTGCTGCTTTAGCCATTCTGATTTTCGTCGGCGCGGCCATTGTTCGTACATTCCAGAATCCTATTTTTGTTGTTGTTTTAGGGCCGAAAATACTATCACTATTATCTACTGCTAATTAACACATTCTATATCAATTCTAGGCTTCATTAACAAAATCGTTTTTGCGATAGCGGCTTGTTAAACCTCTGATCAATGGTTCTATACCAAGCCAGAGAAAAATAATTCCTCAATTTTGGATACAACCAGAAACGGTTTCACATTACCCAAACAAAAAAATCAATCAGTAGTAAAATAAATATGGGCTATACAATTATTTCCCATAATGTTTGATAGAGCTCATTTTTAGATATTTCTTCACTTCTGTTGCACATTTCATGCACTTAAAATAAAATAACCTTAGTAATGTACATATATCATCTCTGTGAACCTGATTTTGTTGGAAGTTTGCCATGAAGGACAGCAATGGATGAAGCTGTAGAGTTTCTGTTGCTGTCTTATATGACATAAGACCTTTTCTGCATGTAATGTTTATATCTATCTATCTATTGACCTTTCGAGCCGTAACCGGCCCATAGGGCGTAGACCAAGATACACCTTCTCCTATATGAATTTTTGTTCTAGCAGTTTTCTTTTAAAGATATTTATCAAATCTCGCCATCTGTCTCTGTTCTGTGCAAGCAGTTCTATCTCATTGAGGGAGCCGATTCCTGCTGCTCTTGCCTCTCTCATCAATGTTCTTCTCAGTGTCTCCCTGGGTCTTCCTCTTTTTCTTTTACCTGTTGTTTCCCATATGAGGGCTTGCTTTGCTATTCGATTATTATCTCTTCTCATCACATGTCCAACGTATGACCATCGTCTTTCTTTATTACTGAAGATATTAGTGGTTGATTGGCGATTTCTCTAATTTCCTCGTTTGTTTTGAATTCGTTCCATTCTATACCAAGTATTTTCCTTAGACATTTATTTTCGAATGCGTTCAACTTTGTTTCTATATCTCTTGTGTTTTCCAGCTTTCACACGCATACGTAAGGGTTGATAGTACATTTGATTTGAATAGCCTAAGTTTTGTGTTTGTGCTAATGAGTTTTGATTCCACAACTTTTCAAGGCTTCTGAAAGACATTGCTGCTTTAGCCAGTCTGATTCTAATTTCTTTGCTCGTATCCCCTTCTCGATCAATGTGACTTCCAAGATAGATGAAGTGATCGATCTCTTCTACTGGTTTGTTTTCCATGTATATTTTGTCACTTGTTGGAATTAAACTTTTCATGACTTTAGTCTTTTCATGATTGACCTCAAGCCCAATTTGCTGGCTATTGATGATAGTTCATTTGTGTTTTCCTGCATCGTTTTTATCTGATTGCTGATGAGAACTATGTCATCAGCAAAGTCCAGGTCCTCCAAATGGTCTCCTTGTATCCATTCGATGCCTTTATTACCAGTGCAGCATTTCTTCATTATGAAGTCCATAACAATTCCAAATAACAAGGGCGGTAATGTTTATAGGGAGCATGATTTATACCCTTATTTTCAACAACAAAAAGTACATTTATGGTCAGTATTTTTTCTACTTTTCAGAGGAAAATCAAAAGCATTGATTTTTCGCAGAAGCTGGTGAATCCCAATTTCTTTTTAGTCTGATGAAAATATTAGTCAAATTGTGCTTCCTTTGGGATCTGAACCCAGGCCCTGGTAGTCAGTAGATGAGTGCAAGAATCACTCTGCCATCATGTCTCTCAAGACATGTTGAACCCTGGCAGTTTTGTTGGTCTGGGATAAGGACAGGAGTAAGACAATGTCACATTTATTCATCTTTTGACCTGTCAAGCCAAAGATGCACATAGAGTACAGATGAATCTCCATTTTTGACGATCTTTGCTTTTGAGCATTTGCACAGGGTTACACAGTAAACTCACCACACATCCCCGCTATGGCAAGCCTCTCAGCCTTGACAAGGGAGCTGATTCCTACCATCAGTGTCACAGAGTTTATTAGTTAATGATCAGTTTGGCTTAAAAGTAGGCAAGGTGTCAATTAGAACGTGATGATGCATTTTTTCATCAATATCAGTGAAAAACATCAATCTTAGTTCATTATTTAGGGGCTCTGATTAACCCTAGTCGTAAAATAAAAATACAGCATCAAAAGACAAATCTTCCAAATTTGACATTTTACCGTGGTCAAACACCCCCCCCCCCTCCCCCCTCCCACTCTACCCCATCCCACCCAGTGTAATTTTAATGGGTGATTTCCTTGGCCATCGATCATATAAGAACAACACTTGTAACACAGCAAATAACACTATGAGGTAACCAAACATACTGATAGACTTACAGTGATGTACCGATAGACATGGTAACACTTCTGGTCCATGAGGTCAAACTCAGATCATAAATCAATCTGAGCCAGGAAATTAGAGTCCCCATGTCTTGCCTACTTGTGAACACACAGCTGTGTGTCAAAAATTCAGAGAAAATACTTTGTTTGGAGCACCTAATGTTACATTTAAGTAGTAGTAATTTTTACTACGTTATCGTAAACATGTCAGTCACAGATAGGTATTGTAATTAAATGTTAAGGCAGAGCAAAAATAACATCATGACACAAGAATTAACAAAACTAATTGATGAATATGAAAGTTATTAATACAAACAAGGGATGTTGCTGAATGTTCATAAAAGCCTAATTAAATTTGAACAGTGTTGTGAATGTTTATATATATTTGTTTCTTAAAATTATCTGGCATTAAAATGTTGTTTTATTCATTAATTGTTCATTTATATGAGGGCATTTCTTTCTGGCAGGGTCTTATTGGACCACCTGGAGAACAGGGAGAACCAGGCGTCAGGGTAAGAAGGCGTTCCTTTTTTATTTGTACTAAATTATTTTACTTACTCTGTAACAACCTCTAATATGTGAATGGAGATGGAAGCAGTTTCATCTAGCGGGTTTAAAGATTAAATTTATTGAAAATTTTAATGTTTCCAACACTCATTCAACACTGGAAGATCAGAACCAATGTCTACTGCATGAGTGGAAAACAGAAATTTCATAGAAGAAATGAAAAAAAAACATGTAGAAAAAAAATAGACAAAGCGCTATGGTTTCAGCTTTATGTAATAAGTGGACAGCACACATTAGAACTACATGTTCTAAAAAAAAATTAATAATAAAATAATGATATAACAAATATATATGAAATTTTAAAAAAGTTAGAAAAAAACATTTATTTTAAATACATATATGTTGTGTGTTTGATCCTGCTGAAGACCTATTGAGCTGAAAGGTGATTCTAATTGTGTTGCCCACTTATTACATAAAGCTTTAACAATACAGTTTTAGCTTTACTGCAGCTTCACATTTGAATGCATTTCTTTGCCTTGACCATAACAGAAACTTCACACCTTGAAAACTTCTATGGGCATATGTTCTTGAAGGCTCTCAGTAGTTATATGTTGGATATAGACATGGCTGTCAATGACAATATTATTCTGAGACTACATTAGTTCAGGAAACAACAATGAACAAATATTATCCACAATGACAATCTAGGTATGTGCGCGATTGGTGAATTACTGAATCAGTTGGTGAACTACCGAGGGAACAGTTGGTGAGCTGAGTGAACAATTGGTAAGCTACTGAGTGAACAATTGGTGAACTATTGAGTGAACAATTGATGAGCTACTGAGTGAACAATAGGTGAGCTACTGAGTGAACAATTGGTGAGCTACTGAGGGAAACAGTTGGTGAGCTACTGAGTGAACAATTGGTGAATTACTGAGTAAACAATTGGTGAATTACTGAGTGAACAATTGGTGAATTACTGAGTGAACAATGGTGAATTACTGGAATCATTATTGGTTTCATTGGAATCAGAAATTCTCCATATCTACTCCACCACATGTCTCAGCATTAACCAAAATGAACCGGTAAATTTCATTGACAAGGTCGCTCTGTGCATGTCCTACTTGACTGCATAGATGATGATTCCACACCTCCTTAGTCGCCTCTTATGATAAGCATGGCAGATAACAGTGGCTCTATTCTTTTCTGCCCTAACTGTTGGGACCCTGGTAGCCACACGGTGTTTTCATTCCTTTCAGTTGAATGTGTTGTGTTTTGATTATGTGAACAGAGAATGAAGACTGATGTTGCCAGAGCAGTTCTAGTAGCCTCCATCAGTCATGGTTGACTATGAATTTTCCAGCGCCCCCAGAAATATTATTTTAAATTTTCTTTTGCTGTGTATTCTCTTTTTCTATGAATCTGTCTGCTTCCTGTTTGAGTTGGAGCTTTAGAGTGTGTTTCAAAAGATTGAGGTCTGCAGCTATTTCTTCCTGGGCTGCAGGGTTTATGTTCAGAGTCTTCATGTCATGTTTACACATGTCTACAAAGATGTCTACAAAGAGCAGAGAAGTATTCTGGACTAATAAGAGGAATTGTCAACCAACACCAAATTTACACATTTTACCACTGTGTGCTGATTAACATTTTGAGGAGAAGATTGGAACACCTTTTGATGTTTCGAAGGTGCCGTGACGATGATCTTATTTTAACCTAAATTCTGGTTTAATGTCTTTGCATTAAAAACTCATAAATTTGAAAACAGAATTAAATTACTTCTACCTTTCTTGTATGAATTCAAATATTTTACAGGAAAATTGGTGTACTCACATGATATAAGTGTTAAAATAAAAATATAATATTAAATGTGTGGAAGTTATTATATAACACTGTATATGTTGTCTGTCATTTTGATAGGGTCAACGAGGTGAGAGAGGAAAGCAAGGAATACCTGGTCCTCTTGGTCCCAAAGGTGATGTTGGTACACCAGGTCCTCCAGGTTTTGCTGGAGAACAAGGCATTCAAGGACCTACTGGACCACCTGGTATCATGGGACCACCAGGACCAAATGTAAGCTGCTATCTTACAAGTTTTACTGATAAACATTCATCAGCAATGGAAACTTCATAAAGTGTTTGAACAAGAGAAATTTGTATTTTTTAAGATAGAAACTTGTTAAAGTGTTTCAAACAAGAGAAATTTCTATTTTTTGAGATATAAACTTGTAAAGTGTCTCAAACAAGAGAAATTTGTATTTTTTAAGATAGAAACTTGTTAAACTGTTGCAAACAAGAGAAATTTGTATTTTTAAAGATACAAACTTGTTAAAGTGTCTCAAACAAAAGAAATTTGAATTTTTTATTGTCAGTGTAATTATTTAATTCTCTATAGCTAATGAAAATATTTATAAATTAATCAACAGTGATCTTATATAACAGAGATCGTTTCCGGTTGTTTCCAAAATGGAGGAATTATTTTTCTCCGGCTTGGTATATAACCGTTGATCAGAGGTTTAACAAGCCGCTATCGTAAAAACGATGTTGTTAATGAAACGTAGACCTGATACAGAATGTGTAAATTAGCAGTAGATAGTTGTGATAGTTTTTTCGAGTTTTTCTGGAAGGGAAGATGGAAAACACCGTGAAGGAGTAGGCATAATGATGACAGACATAGCTGCAAGAAGTTTATTAGAATGGGAACCGGTAAATAGCCGTCTGATACGAACACGCTACAAAACAAAACATGGAAGACTTTCAATTATTCAATGTTATGCGCCTACTAACGAAGCTGATGATGAAGTTAAGGACGATTTTATAACCAACTGCAACAACTTATAAACAAAATACCAAAACACGATCTTTTAATTGTAATGGGAGACTTCAACCCAAAGTAGGACAAGATAACGCAGGAGTGGAACATGTGATGGGGAGAGAAGGCTGTGATAATACTAGTCAGAATGGAGAAAGATTAATAGAATTATGTTTAATAGAAAATTTAGTTATAGGTGGGACATTATTTCCACACAAAAATATTCACAAAACAACATGGATATCTCCTGATGATAGAACCTCCAATCAAATTGACCACCTATGTATTAAAACAACAATTCAGATCATCATTAATAGATGTAAGAGCTTACAGAGGTGCTGATGTTAATAGTGACCACAACCTGTGCATTGGGAAAATAAGATTAAAATTTAGAAACCAACAGAAGAGGTCAATTACACATAAAATTGATAGTCATAAACTGAAAGATGAAGCCATAAAGGAAAAGTTTAACATAGAGCTAAGTAATTGTTATACAGCACTCGGTGAAATAGACTTAGATATCAATGAGATGTGGGACTCACAGAGCAAAATACTAATGACAGCAGCAGAAGCAAGTGCTGGACTGAAGAAAATGGAAAAACGAGCTTGGATCTCAGACACCACGTGGAAATACATCAAAGAAAGAAGAGAAGCGAAGAGAGCCATGACTAATGTAAAGACAGATCTTGGAAAGGTTCTGGCAAAAGCAACATACAAAGAATTAGACAACAAAGTGAAAAGTTCAGCAAGAAGAGATACAAGAGCTTATATAGACAATTTGGCAGAGAAAGCAGAAACAGCTGCAATTACAGGAGACAGCAGAACTCTTTATACTGTGCAAAAGATGCTGACAAACACCTATACATCCAGTGGAACACCAATTCTAGACAAATCTGGATCAATGCTAACAACAAGCGCAGACATAAAAGCCCGTTGGGCGGAACACTTCAAAGAAATTCTTAACCGTCCACTACCCCACAGTTTAATAGATTTTGAAACTGAAACACCAGCAGCAGAATTAAATGTAAATTTAGATGACTTCACCTTGAGTGAAATAGAAACCACCTTAAAGCTTATGACCAATAACAAGGCTGCTGGAGAGGATAAGTTAACAGCTGAGATCCTCAAGGCAATTGATAGCCATAATCTAATACATCTCCAAAAAATGTTCAACATCATTTGGAAAACAGAGAAGACGCCTCATAAATGGAAAAAAGGAATCATTGTTAAGATCCCAAAAAAGGGCAATCTTAGAGATTGTAACAACTGGAGAGGCGTGACACTTTTGTCAGTTGCCTCAAAGTTATTCTGCAAAATCATCCTAAATAGAATACAGGATTCAATAGATACAGTAATGCGTGAAGAACAGGCTGGGTTTAGAAAAGGGAGAAGCTGTATTGACCACATTTTCACTCTACGACTTATATTGGAGGAACACATTGAAAAGCAAAAATCTTTTGTACTTAACTTCATCGACTTCAAAAAAGCATTTGATAGTATTCATAGAGATTCTTTGTGGAAAGTTCTGAAGCAATATGGTTTACCATCAAAAATCATAAATATTATCAAAGACATGTATGATGGTTACACATGTGCAGTTCGAACAGAGGAAGGACTGAGCAATGTTTCCCAATAGAAACTGGGGTTAAACAAGGATGTATTTATCGCCCTTGTTATTTGGAATTGTTATGGACTTCATAATGAAGAAATGCTGCACTGGTAATAAAGGCATCGAATGGATACAAGGAGACCATTGGAGGACCTCGACTTTGCTGATGACATAGTCCTCATCAGCAGTCAGATAAAAACGATGCAGGAAAACACAAATGAACTATCATCAATAGCCAGCAAAATTGGGCTTGAGATCAATCATGAAAAGACTAAAGTCATGACTAGTTTAATTCCAACAGGTGACAAAATATACATGGAAAACAAACCAGTAGAAGAGATCGATCACTTTATCTATCTTGGAAGTCACATTGATCGAGAAGGGGATACGAGCAAAGAAATTAAAATCAGAATAGCTAAAGCAGCAATGTCTTTCAGAAGCCTTGAAAAGTTGTGGAAATCAAAACTTATCAGCACAAACACAAAACTTAGGCTATTCAAATCAAATGTACTATCAACCCTTACGTATGCGTGTGAAAGCTGGAAAACAACAAGAGATATAGAAACAAAGTTGAACGCATTTGAAAATAAATGTCTAAGGAAAATACTTGGTATAGCATGGAACGAATTCAAAACAAATGAGGAAATTAAAGAAATCGCCAATCAACCACTAATATCTTCAGTAATAAAGAAAAGACGATGGTCATACGTTGGACATGTGATGAGAAGAGATAATAACCGAATAGCAAAGCAAGCCCTCATATGGGAAACAACAGGTAAAAGAAAAAGAGGAAGACCCAGGGAGACACTGAGAAGAACATTGATGAGAGAGGCAAGAGCAGCAGGAGTCGGCTCCCTCAATGAGATAGAACTGCTTGCACAGAACAGAGACAGATGGCGAGATTTGATAAAATATCTTTAAAAGAAAACTGCTAGAACAAAAAAATCCATATAGGAGAAGGTGTATCTTGGTCTACGCCCTATGGGCCGGTTACGGCTCGAAAGGTCAATAGATAGATAGATCTTATATAATTGTTCAGAAACAACATTGATGAATTATTGTCATGATCAAAACGTTTCATCATCATTTTATGTTGTCTCCACATCAAAGGTTACCTACTACGGAGCGCCATTCTGCGCTGTCTCTTGCTTTGATGGTGCAGGTTGTCATAGGCTGACTTGTCCATTGTTTTATGTTACTTATCCATATTAGTCCTGGTCTGCCTCTGCCTCATTTACCTTGTATTTTTCCTTCAAAGATTACTTTTAGTAAGCTGATGTGTCTTTTAGCCTGTCCAAAAAATCTCATTTTTATTGTTTGAATTGTGTTTAGTAGAAATCTAAATCCAAATTGTTGCTGATCTAATTCCATATTGATTTTTATTCTGAATCCTTCCTTGTATAACTTTTAGCGAGATTTTGTTATATGGCTCACTATGTTTTTTTGTTATAAAATCACTGTATTCAACTACACTATTATTTTTAGGCAATGCAATGAAAGATGATGTTTTTAGTTTATTTTCTATGTATCCTGTATGGTATATTTAATTGCAAATATTATTGCATATGTTTGTGATCACTTCAATGCCATAATTTTCTAGAGCCTTTAACATCTCTATCTGTATGTTGTCTGGTCCTGCAGATTTTCCCTTTTTGAATTGTTAGTACAGCTTTTTCCACTTCCGATTTTAAGATTTTATAGCCTGACGTACATTTTATAATTGGTTTCTATAATTGGTAAATTCTGAAATTCACATATCTTGGATCCACAATCATATCAACCATTTTCTCTTGATGATAAAATAAACAACCAAATTGGTATGGCAGCTACAACTTTCGGCAAACTCATAGAAAGGGCCTGGAACAACACAAAATTAACACTAAAGACCAAACTCTTAATATATCAGACCTGTGTGCTTAGCACACTGATATAGGGATCTGAAACCCAGACAGCATACTCAAGTCATGAAAACAGACTAAATGTCTTTCACATGCGATGTCTTCACAGAACATTGCACATCAAATGGCAGGACAAAAAAATTAACCACATTAACAGTCCTGCAATGTGCTAAGACTCTAACAATCATGTCAATGCTCAGAAGTCGAAGGTTAAGATGGCTGGTGCACATCCAGTGAATGGAAGAAATTCCTAAGCAAACACTAAATGGTGAACTAATGCATAGAAAAAGACAAATTGACAGACATAAACTACGATATAGAGATATTTGTAAATCATCTCTGAATGACTTCTCCATCCGTGAAAATGACTGGGAACATCTGGCAAGAGATCGCACATCACGGAGAGCCTGTATAAAAAATAGCATGACATAATTTGAGGCTGTACTATGTCAAAACATGGAAGAGAAACGACTCATGAAAAAAGATCGAAAACCCTTTGGATCAGTGGGCTTGACTTGTTCATTCTGTGGCCGAATGTGTTTGTCAAACATCGGTGGAATCAGCCATAGAAGAAGCTGTTGGACAAAAAAAACCTAAAAAAAGATATCACACAATATCGTCCACTAAACCATCTGACAAGACGAAAAGGGCCATATTAATATATTTAACATGCCAGTTTGCACTAATGTGAATAACCTAAGAAAATAAAAAACTTTAATCCTTACAGAGAAAGAACTCTAATTGCCCACCTTCTTTAATTGCTTAGGGTGTTCCAGGACAAGATGGACAGACAGGATCTCCAGGTGATCGCGGTGAACCTGTAAGTCAACCATTTTTACTGTGAAAATTGGATAATAGAATAATATAATTTAAATGTATTAATCAATGAAAATGTATAAGAATAATTAGATTTAAGAATGAAAATGAATACAATTTTTATATTGAATATTCAAAAGCAGATTATGGTTTTCTTTGCATTTTAAATTGCTTCTTTAAATTTCCTCACCAAAGTTCCAATTCTAATCTGAATTGTGTTTTTCTTCAAACTGCGATACAGAACAACAAACACCTTTATAAAGGTGAACAGAAAATGAAGAAAAAGAAGTGGAAAGATTAGGTCAAAACAGAAAGAAAATAAAAATGAATTATTAAAAATAATAAAATGAAAGTTTGAAGCAGACATAAGAATATATAATGAGGAAAAGGATAACAGTGGAAACATAAGTTCAAGGCAGAAGAAAAAGAATGAGTTTATTGAAAACTTGTGAAAGTGATAGAAACAGATTTCAGATCAAAAGAGGGGTCTGTATATAAATGGAAAATGTACCCCACGACAGGAAATAAAGAAATAGGTTTATTGATGATCTATGGGGAATTAAAACATGAGTGATGCTTGTGTTTGTGTTTGTCTTGAGAAAGAGTGGGTCTAATACACATATAAGGATCTTATCAAAGATTAGTGGTGATTGATGCTAGTTCTTTGTGGTGGAATATTGCCTGTCACGAGAGGCAGTGGATCCAGTGCCCATGTAAGGATCTTATCAAAGATTAGTGGTGATTGATGCTTGTTCTTTGTGGTGGAATATTGCCTGTCACGAGAGGCAGTGGATCCAGTGCCCATGTAAAGATCTTATCAAAGATTAGTAGTGATTGATGCTTGTTCTTTGTGGTGGAATATTGCCTGTCATGAGAGGTAGTGGATCCAGTGCCCATGTAAAGATCTTATCAAAGATTAGTGGTGATTGATGCTTGTTCTTTGTGGTGGAATATTGCCCGTCACGAGAGGCAGTGGATCCAGTGCCCATGTAAAGATCTTATCAAAGATTAGTAGTGATTGATGCTTGTTCTTTGTGGTGGAATATTGCCTGTCATGAGAGGTAGTGGATCCAGTGCCCATGTAAAGATCTTATCAAAGATTAGTGGTGATTGATGCTTGTTCTTTGTGGTGGAATATTGCCTGTCACGAGAGGCAGTGGATCCAGTGCCCATGTAAAAATCTTATCAAAGATTAGTGGTGATTGATGCTTGTTCTTTGTGGTGGAATATTGCCTGTCACGAGAGGCAGTGGATCCAGTGCCCATGTAAAGATCTTATCAGATGATGCCGCTTCTTCCTTCACGCATGTCTAGTTTATGCTTACAGTGCAGTAATTACATTTTTTTTAATCAATGGCCAGTAACTTTGCAAGAAACATAATCCTGAGTTTGTGTATCACATTTTTTTAATCAATGGCCAGTAACTTTGCAAGAAACATAATCCTGAGTTTGTGTATCACATTTTTTTCTGTGACAGGGCATTCCTGGAAGTCCAGGTCAACCAGGACCAGTTGGAGTCATGGGACCACCGGTAAGTTTTTTATTTCTAGTTATTGTGATTTATCATTTACTATAAATATCACTAAAAAAAAAGAGATGTGCAAACCTTGGCTGAATTTGAACAACTGATTGAAAGTCAACATTGCTTAGATTAATCTGCAGTTAGTCTGCTAACATATTCATTACTAAGAGTTTTATGATTCTGTGACAAAGACCTGTTTTTCTGAATTGTTAACAAAATTTGAAATAACAGCAAGAAAATAAATGAAGATTTATCTAAAACACTTGGTTTGTTTGGACAATTTGCTCAGGAAGCCGGAAAAAAAGGTTAAATAAGAGAATTACAATTTTTAACAAACACTCTATTCTATTTATGAAAACAAGTAGTTAAATATAAATTAATAATTAAAAATTAAGGCAGTATTTATATTAGTGACTAAAATTATGTTTATAAAATATATGACAATTATTTAAAATTATCATCATTTATATTTATATGCCTAGTATAAAACCACAAATACAAATTTATACTTGTTTGTAAGCAAAGAGTGTTTGAGTTGGAGGAACAGAGATATTGCGAGTTTTCATTGTTCAAATATTGTGAGTTCAAATATTGTGAGTTCAAATATTGTGAGTTCAAATATTGTGAGTTCAAATATTGTGAGTTCAAATATTGTGAGTTCAAATATTGTGAGTTCAAATATTGTGAGTTCAAATATTGTGAGATCAAATATTGTGAGTTCAAATATTGTGAGTTCAAATATTGTGAATTCAAATATTGTGAAAAGAGAAATAATATAACTTGTTTGTGTTTGTTGCAACATACAGGGACCTGCAGGAGACACTGGACCACCGGGTGAAGTAGGCCCACCTGGCAACACAGTAAGTGATTCTTAAAATGATTATCACAATCATCATCACTGTAATTATCTCACAATAATCTCTACAATGAAAGCTACTTCCATTTTCATTGTAAAAATAAAATAACAGTGATGGTGCCTGTGATAAAACAATGATGTGTTCTATCAATTTGTGTGAGTCTTGGATAGAATGATAGTTTAGTGGTTAGGAGGCTGGCTGGTCTACTTTTTATATAATTTGTACTACATGATCAACAACAGAAATGATAAATAACTGTCGAGATTGAAAGTTTTGGAGAGACCTTGATCGCCTATGCCAGCAGGCCCGGTACTTGATGATGATGACTACATGATCACAATAAAAAATATACCAGAGAGACTAGGCTTAAACCAATTCTAAACTACATACAGAGACAATAAATGAAATGGTCTCCTCATCCAGAAAGAACATTTAGAAATTCTATACAAAACATACATTAAAAGAGAAGACAGAAAAAGAGCCTATGGTAGACCCAAAGTAAGATATGACTGACAATATCAGAGAAACTCTACAACATCAATTGACAATGGTTCAGGCTACTAGAAGGGCAAAAACTGGAACTTTGTAGCTCCCTCGACACTCGAAGGGGTATAAGAGGAAGTGAGGAAACTAAGAGATCAAAAGATTGAGCACAATTTGCCGATAGACTGGCTACTTCTAATTTTGTTTCTGGGAAATATAGACAGTTCTGATATAGTGCTGCCCAAGTGACCTAAAAGTGTTCCAGTGTTAAATAAATACAGGTATTAATACCATTTTCCCATTTGCCACACCAGGGGTGTGATGTAGTTCTTTCATTCTTTCTTCCTTTTTTTATGTCTGTCTGTAATAAAAGCATTAATTACTACCTATTGTAAATACTATAACTACAATAGATTCTATAACAATCAGAAACAATTTAAAGTACAATTATGTGTAGCATTACTCCATAGCCTTTTTGTAGTTTAAGTTTTATTTTACTTGTTGAATGTATTTTGCTTTGATTTCTAGTTTCTCCTTTCACTTTCATATTTAAATGTATGTTGTGTGGATAGTTAACACATTTTAGCTTTTCCTTGATGTGATGAAAATAAATTTGAAAAAACATCTATTTTATTTGATAAGGCTTTTGTGTTTAAAAATTATTCATAATATCCTTCATCTTCTCCTTCTTTTACATTGGCCATGGATTAACAAAAATTGTTGTGGTCTGTGATTCTTACAGCATCTTATAGGAAAACAGCAAATCTCCTCCACTTTCATGGTCCATGAACATCCTTCAAGTCTAGTCTGTATTTTTATCTCCGCTCCGTCTCTGCCAGGTATCACATTGATCTTCATTAAATCTCTCTTCCTTTAGAATCCACTTCAGAGCAACCTTTTATATTGCCATAGCTAATAAGTGTTACTGAATTCCATATCATTTATTTAACAAAAAAGTACTTCTTCTTTCCTTCTTCATTTGCCTTTCAGCATCGAGGGGAGATATAATTTGCGGTCTTTTGCTCTTCTGTTCGCCTCTGCCGCTGTTATGTTTCCTAGTGCTTCTAATATTCCATCAATCCATGTTTTTCGTGGTCGACACTGGGGTCTTGTATTCTTGCAATGTTTATGAGGGCTAATTGTATTGTGTTTTGATCTTTCTGCCGTGTCACGTGGCGAAACCATTTTATCTGTTGTTTCTTTAAATATTCTATGGTGGGGGCTATTCCTAGCTTTTTTCTGAGTTCTTAATTTCTGATCTTATCTCTCAGATTGTTTCCTGTCATTCATCTGACACATTTCATCTCAGTATAGGTTATTTTTCTTATTGTTCTTGCATCTAGGGTCCATGCAATCCATTTTTGACAATATAAACAAGAAAAAGAGTTCTTAAATGTTACGTAGAGCCAGTCTTAACATACGGATGCGAATCATGGACAATAGGACAACAGACAAGAAAATCACTGGAGTCTGTAGAAATGTGGTTTTACAGAAGAATGTTGAGAATACCATGGACAGCTAAGAAGAGTAATGAAGAGGTTCTGAGAAAGGTCAAAGCAAAAAGAGAGCTAATTTCCAATGTTAGGAAGAGACAATCATCATTTTTTGAATGAGAAGAGAACAACTTGAATATATTGTAACAACTGGAAAAATTGAGGGACGAAGAGATAGAGGGAAGCAAAGAGAAAAAATAACAGACAGCTTAAGAGAATGGCTTGGCAGAAGGTCAACAACAAAAATGATAAATAGCTGCTGAGATCGAATGTTGTGGAGAGACATGATCACCTACGCCACTAGGCCCGGTACTTGATGATGATGATGATGATGATCTAGGGTCCAGGACTGGCATGATAGCACAATGTTGGGATGAAGATTGTATTGTAGAGTGCTCTAGAGTTACTTCCTTGTTGGACAATAGTGGTGATAGCTGTCCAATGATTTGACAAGCTTTGCTGCATCTTGAGTCTAAAAATAGCACATGTTTAGCAATATAAAGTTGACAGAATTTGTTGAACTTAGACAAAATAAGAGTATGAAGAACAATCATCACCAAATGCCATGCCTTTTGCTTAGGTAATTGTCTTTCCATAACTGTCTGTACAGTTGTTTATCAGTTCTGCTGTTTACTTTCTATCAAACCATTATCTTTGTCTATCTGGTATTATTTCTCTCTATTACCAGTATTTTGACCATAGATATCATGGCAGTAACTAAAGCTAAATCAATGGCCTGGCCAGAAACAAAATCTTTTACTCATGTCTGCTTTCTGAGTGATTCAATGAGTATGCTCAGGAAAATTGAAGGATACTGGGCATGAAGGCAATTGTTGGTGTCACTAAAGAACCCAGGTCTGATGGAGATCCGTTTGATCTTCATTCCTGGACACTCCGGTGTGAGAGGAAATGAACAAGCTGACAGCCTGGCTAGAATAGCTGTCATGGAAAGCGGGGGTACAATGGCTGACATTCTGAATGTCCTCAGGGAGGCAGGAAACTTTGAAGACTCAATCAATGATCATGAACCTATAACCATGTTCAGACTCTATGAACATCAGGTTAAACCAGGTGATGTCAGAAATGAGCACTGTGTGGGGAAACATAGAGGAATAACAAATCAACATTATCAATATCATTAGCTGGCACTTTTTTCTCATTACTTCCACCTCATTACCATTGTAATTAGCAGACACTTTTTTCTTATCACCAATTTCTCCTCCTCATTACAATTGTTATCTTTAACATCACACTGTTTAGTTTAATTTGTCTTTTTTAACAAACAGGGTCCCCCTGGTGACACTGGAATTCCTGGAGCTGCTGGCAAAACTGGTGCTACTGTAAGTGTTGACTTAAGTATAACTTTTTCTGGAAGTAATATGATTTATTAATAGTACAGGGGTCTTAATATGGTACCTATTATCAATGTGTTCCAAGTGTCAATGTTGTTCTCTTCGAATTGTGTTTCTGTGGCATCTGTCCACTGTGATGTAAGGCTGGATCTCTCCAGACAGAACACCTTTACTTGACTTCTAATATAGACGTTACCAACTTGGACAAACAGTCATAGACATCAATATACATTCATGGACAGCAACACCAATGACAACTCCATGTGACATTTCTAGAGACAGGCTCCACTCACTAGTACTCCAACAGGTTTAATGTCATGTAACATTGTAGGCCTCCAATTACAAAAACCTGCAGCCACAAATCATATCGTACTCACACACCTCATAGTTAAATATATAACTCGACAACTGCTACTCAGTTGTACTTAAATGCCCATCTCTAACCAAACTTCTAAGTCCTTTAAAACTGTCCAGGCTTATAAATCAAGCTGCTAAATCATTCCATGTCTTTCTAAACTTCATTCGTCTAACTTGTTGGCGGAGCTTTCTACTTCAATTCTATCTATCTACCCTTCACTATCCTGGTGTCACCCATTCATATCATCCTTCCCAGTAGCACATTCTGGTCTAACCCTACATCTTGCCTGCTCGAAATACTGGCAAGAACTGACTATTCCAGCCCTTTAGTTTGGCTTGTCGACTTCAGTCATGTGACTATAACCTAATCATACTATCCTGAGATGTCCTTCAAACTGACCAGTGTTCAATGTGGCTGAATAACTTCCACCACTTATTACCCTGTTAACTCTATTAACTCCACTCTCTTAGTACATTAATTAACCCTCTCAAACCAAGATCCTGTACTTTAAACAGTACAGCTAATATTTTTAAAGCAAACAATTTATTAAGCTGCATTATATAAGACCTTTTGCGTCTTCCCAGACAGTTGGAAACAGGCAGATGTTGTTCTACAACATTAACTGTCTAATGTTGTTTTATCGAGCGACTCCTCTTATGGCTGATCTTACTGATTTTGGAATTGCAGTTCCGGCTGCAGGAAGAACAAGGCAACTTTATACCAAGGGGTCTCACCTCTTTTCTCCTGTGTATTTTTTTCTTCTAACTGTGACCTTATTTAATTTTTTAATGTTATTATGTTGCCTCTTTTATGTGCATGTTTATAAAGTCGCTGTGCAGTGAAAATATTTTTGAAATTATGGGAACTGTGTACACACAAGTCCTTCATTAAGTGATTTTTTTTCCCCTCAGTGAGCACTTTCAGGCACCAACTTGAATGCGGCTTTTAAAATTAGTATCAATCTCAAGGTTACTGGCAATTCTATTGACATGAAATAAATTAATGCCATAATAGAAACATCATTGGGTAGAGATTTAAATAATTACCATATATTTTATAAACAGAATATTTATTATTCTCTTTTGTAATGTTGCCTTTTGAAATATGTATATATTATTTTGTTATAAATAGATGTTTTAATTGTAATAAAGTCATTATTTTTATTTGCTTATGCCTCTAATGACCACTCATAAATTGCATGAAGAAAGTTCTTTTATTAAAACATGTAAAATCATTAACATAACGTTATAATCTATAAGTGGTGAGACTGACAAGTTGTATATTTGCTTCATCACAATTTTGAAATATTGCAACAATTAAAAATCTTGTCCTTGCTATAGGGTCCTGCGGGGCCAGCGGGTAATGCAGGACCCCCAGGTCCAACTGGAGGACCAGGCTTCCTGGAGATAGAGGATACCCCGGTGCTGAGGTTCGTTCATTCTGTTATTGTCAATGATAATTTATTTCTACATTTTGCATTATAACAGTAGTTTTTTTGTTATACATTCTGTCTCTTTCTTGTCTGTCCTGTCTGCCTTGTATATCTGTCATGTATATCAGTCTTGTCTGTCTGTCTGTCCTGTCTGCCTTGTATATCTGTCTTGTCTGTCTGTCATGTCTGTCAGTCTGTCCTTTTGAACCAAAGAAGACACAAAGAGCAGAAATTCTAGACTATATGTGTCCAAAGATCTTAGCTATCAAGTGTCAGACTTTGCACAGGGCTCGCATTGACCTCACCTCACGACTCTGTTATGGGTGAGGTGTTTAATCTCGGTGAGGGAGCCTGTTGTTGTTGTTTTTTCTCTTAGTGTTCTTTTAGTGTTTCTCTAGGTCAGCCTCTTTTTCTTTTACCCTCAGGTTCCAGCTATAGATTCTGCTTTGAGATTCTTTTGTTATCTCTTACCATCATGGCCAACATGTGACCACCTTCTCTTGACCATAGTTGATATTTTTGGATGCTTTTATGGCATAAATAGCCGTGTATTCTGAGAATAGTAGAACTTTGTCTTCAGACTAAATCAGTCACTGTTTCATCTTCTTATTTTCTTATCTAGTCTTTTTTTTTTTTTTTCGCCCCTGTCACGCCGAGTGGCGTATAGGGAATATGATGTTAGTGACCATAAATTTGACAGATCTTCGGCACATGATTTTTAGGTAATGTGGTCGATATTACGCCCATGCCGCTTTACTTTCCCAGAAAAAAATTCGGCACCCATTTTAAAGCTGGGTGAACCTAGAAGCTGTCGGTTGGGATCGAACCCTACCTCTTGTCCTTTGTAGTCAAGTTCACTAACCACTGAGCTATCGCGGCTCCCTATCTAGTCTTTGATCATGCAAATTTGATTCCTGTTCCTGTTGCCATGATAATGTATACAAATGACAGTTTGACCTCCTTGTTATGGATCCTGAAGCTTGTGGGCTCATGCCCTTCAGTCAAATATTATCTCATTTATTATCAATGTCATATAGCTACATCATCAGCATCAAGTACCATGCCTGCTGGCATAGATGATCAAGTCTCTCCACAACTTTTGATCTCAACAGTTATTTATCATTTCTGTTGTTACCTTCTGCCAAGCCATTTTCTTAAGCTGTCTGGTACTTTTTCTCTTTGCTTTCCTCTATCTCTTCATTCCTCAATTTTCCCAGTTGTTACAATATATTCCAGTTGTTCCCTTCTCATTACATGGCCAAAAAATGATGATTGTTTTTTCCTAATATTGGAAATTAGCTCTCATTTTGCTTTGGCCTCTTTCAGAACGTTTTCATTACTCTTCTTAGCTGTCCATGGTATTCTCAACATTCTTCTGTGAAACCACATTTTTACAGCCTCCAGTGATTTTCTTATATATTTATATATTATATCTCATATAGCCATAGTATGACATAAAGTTATTTGCATGATCCATACTCCCATACGTGCTTGTGTCCTGATTTTTTTCTAATTCCACGCTCTGACTGACTCAATTAATCTTTGGCAGGCTGAATCTTGGTTTGACATGAGAGTTTTCCTTCTTGTAGGGTGGATGCTATACAAGTCCACCTTATACGTGGTTTCTGAGTTTCATCCATAGCTTTTCCATCTCCAAGTGGTAACAGCCAGGCAGCATGTAGTGACTTTAATAAGTTTCTTTATCTGTTGAATATTCTCTACTTGATCCAACTGTCAAACAATTGATACAGTTATTGAAGGTAATAACAGTGAGAAGAACCTAGCCTTATCATCTTTATATTTTGCAGTAAGTTGTGTGAAATAATAACAATGATGGGAAACTGGCCTCATCATCTTCCCATTCTGCAGTAAGTTGTTTAAAATAATAACAATGATGGGAAACTGGCCTCATCATCTTCCTATTCTGCAGTAAATTGTTTAAAATAATATTGATAGGAAACTGGCCTCATCTTCACATTCTGCAGTAAGTTGTGTAAAATAATAACAATGAGGGGAAACTGGCCTCATCATCTTCCCATTCTGCAGTAAATTGTTTAAAATAATAACAATGATGGGAAACTGGCTTCGTCATCTTCCCATTCTGCAGTAAGTTGTTTAAAATAATAACAATGATGGGAAACTGGTCTCATCATCTTCATATTCTGCAGTAAGCTGTGTCATGTAATAACAATGATAGGAAACTGGCCTCATCATCTTCATATTCTGCAGTAAGCTGTGTCATGTAATAACAATGATGGGAAACTGGCCTCATCATCTTCATATTCTGCAGTAAGCTGTGTCATGTAATAACAATGATAGGAAACTGGCCTCATCTTCACATTCTGCAGTAAGTTGTTTAAAATAATAGCAATGATGGGAAACTGGCCTCATCATCTTCACATTCTGCAGTAAGCTGTGTCATGTAATAACAATGATGGGAAACTGGCCTCATCATCTTCACATTCTGCAGTAAGCTGTGTCATGTAATAACAATGATGTGAAACTGGCATCATCATCTTCACATTCTGCAGTAAGCTGTGTCATGTAATAACAATGATGTGAAACTGGCATCATCATCTTCACATTCTGCAGTAAGCTGTGTCATGTAATAACAATGATGTGAAACTGGCATCATCATCTTCACATTCTGCAGTAGGTTTTTTAAAAATAATAACAATGATGGGAAACTGGCCTCATCATCTTCATATTCTGCAGTAAGTTGTTTAAAATAATAACAATGATGGGAAACTGGCCTCATCATCTTCACATTCTGCAGTAAGCTGTGTCATGTAATAACAATGAAGGGAAACTGGCCTCATCATCTTCATATTCTGCAGTAAGCTGTGTCATGTAATAACAATAATGGGAAACTGGCCTCATCATCTTCATATTCTGCAGTAAGTTGTTTAAAATAATAACAATGATGGGAAACTGGCCTCATCATCTTCACATTCTGCAGTAAGTTGTGTCATGTAATAACAATGATGGGAAACTGGCCTCATCATCTTCATATTCTGCAGTAAGTTGTTTAAAATAATAATGATGGGAAACTGGCCTCATCATCTTCACATTCTGCAGTAAGCTGTGTCATGTAATAACAATGGTAGGAAACTGGCCTCATCATCTTCACATTCTGCAGTAAGCTGTGTCATGTAATAACAATGATAGGAAACTGGCCTCATCATCTTCACATTCTCCAATAAGCTGTGTCATGTAATAACAATGATAGGAAACTGGCCTCATCATCTTCACATTCTGCAGTAAGCTGTGTCATGTAATAACAATGATAGGAAACTGGCCTTATCATCTTCACGTTCTGCAGTAAGTTGTGTCATGTAATAACAATGATAGGAAACTGGCCTCATCATCTTCACATTCTGCAGTAAGCTGTGTCATGTAATAACAATGATAGGAAACTGGCCTCATCATCTTCACATTCTGCAGTAAGCTGTGTCATGTAATAACAATGATAGGAAACTGGCCTTATCATCTTCACGTTCTGCAGTAAGTTGTGTCATGTAATAACAATGATAGGAAACTGGCCTCATCATCTTCACATTCTGCAGTAAGCTGTGTCATGTAATAACAATGATAGGAAACTGGCCTCATCATCTTCACATTCTGCAGTAAGCTGTGTCATGTAATAACAATGATAGGAAACTGGCCTCATCATCTTCACATTCTGCAGTAAGCTGTGTCATGTAATAACAATGATAGGAAACTGGCCTCATCATCTTCAAATTCTGCAGTAAACTGTGTCATGTAATAACAATGATAGGAAACTGGCCTCATCATCTTCACATTCTGCAGTAAACTGTGTCATGTAATAACAATGATGGGAAACTGGCCTCACCTTCACATTCTGCAGTAAGCTGTTTAAAATAATAACAATGATGGGAAACTGGCCTCATCATCTTCACATTCTGCAGTAAGCTGTGTCATGTAATAACAATGATGGGAAACTGGCCTCATCATCTTCATATTCTGCAGTAAGTTGTTTAAAATAATAACAATGATGGGAAACTGGCCTCATCATCTTCATATTCTGCAGTAAGTTGTGTCATGTAATAACAATGATGGGAAACTGGCCTCATCATCTTCATATTCTGCAGTAAGTTGTTTAAAATAATAACAATGATGGGAAACTGGCCTCACCTTCACATTCTGCAGTAAACTGTGTCATGTAATAACAATGATAGGAAACTGGCCTCATCATCTTCATATTCTGCAGTAAGCTGTGTCATGTAATAACAATGATGGGAAACTGGCCTCATCATCTTCACATTCTGCAGTAAGCTGTGTCATGTAATAACAATGATGGGAAACTGGCCTCATCATCTTCATATTCTGCAGTAAGTTGTTTAAAATAATAACAATGATGGGAAACTGGCCTCACCTTCACATTCTGCAGTAAACTGTGTCATGTAATAACAATGATAGGAAACTGGCCTCATCATCTTCACATTCTGCAGTAAGCTGTGTCATGTAATAACAATGATGGGAAACTGGCCTCATCATCTTCATATTCTGCAGTAAGTTGTTTAAAATAATAACAATGATGGGAAACTGGCCTCATCATCTTCATATTCTGCAGTTTAGTACTGTTAAGTTAAAATATAAGACTGCCAAATGACATTTTCCAACTTGATATGTCCTAGATATGTAAAGTTAAACATAGGACTGCCAAACAACATTCTACAACTTAATATAACCTCATACTGTAAAGTTAAAATACTTTTCATTCTTGTCACTGAGTATTTTTCTTAGGCATTGTCTTCAAAAGTGTTAAATTATTTTATTAACAAGTTCAGGTGAGAGGAAATAATGAACTAACAGATAAATAGTACAATTATGTATGTTTTTAATGAAACAGGTTAAATTAATTTATTTCATGAACGTCTTCAGGGCAAAGAAGGCAAGCAGGGTGAGCCTGGCCCGCAGGGACCTCCTGGTTCTGGTGTAAGTACATTTCATGACTTTTCATAGCAGGCATCCATTTTTTTTTTTAACCCTTTCCATACGTTTCGCCGCACTGTGCGCCGATTTTGGCAGCGTATATCTCAACGCATAGTGTGACACTCTCAATTTGATTTGTGTGAACTGTCATCAAACCATATTCTTTTTACATGTCTTGTATCATCTTGGTAGTAGTGAAATCTAATACCTTTTTCAATTATCTAAAAATTCATATATAATATGTTATGTGTTAGATAAATATAAATATGTCGATTGATTCTTAAAACCATGAAAAGTTATGTCTCTGAAATCTCTTCTGTTGCATCGATAAAATGCTTCTGTACGGAAAGAGTTAACTTTTTGTACTAGTTTCAGCATTTACATAGACAAATAACATAATTGAAAAGGAACTGCCTATATTTCATGTTTACGTGTGTTACTACTGGATTGTAAAGCTCTCAGAAATTAGAGAAGATGCAGACAATTATGTGTTATTGTGACTTATATGCAAAGCTGTTTTTTTTTTTAAATTATTTTTCTTCACAATTTTTTATCATTTATACTGTACCATACTTGTTGTTTTTTTATAATATACTTAATAAAAAAACTGCCTGACCTCTGATTCAGAAATGCAGGGATTACATCAAAGAATTTACATGACCTGGTAACCTGAGTGCGATAGTGGACGTCTGAATTACATTATTTTTTGGAAGATTAAAAGTATCAAGAAACGTAATTAAAAAACAGCAAAACCATCACTGAAAAACAAGAAACATTTTAAATTAGCAAGAAATATCACTGAAAAACAGAAAAAAAGCATAACTGAGAAACAGCAAGAACATAATTAAAAAACAGCAAAACCATCACTGAAAAACAAGAAACATTTTAAATTAGCAAGAAATATCACTGAAAAATAGAAAAAAAGCATAACTGAGAAACAGCAAGAACATAATTAAAAAACAGCAAAACCATCACTGAAAAACAAGAAACATTTTAAATTAACAAGAAATATCACTGAAAAATAGAAAAAAAGCATAACCGAGAAACAGCAAAAACATAATTAAAAAACACCTAGCAGCATCCTTAAGAAAAAAAAACAAGTGAGAATGATCACTGATTCATTTGCATCCAAATAATTATACAATGAAGCCTTTTAATACTTCTCTTGCTTATGACATGCAAAGATTATCGTGACATCACTAATTTCAGACTGATTAAGTAACTATTGATATTAATTTTTTTTATTGACCCAATCTTCACTTATTCTGTACAGATAACAAAGGATACGTGGATCTCATTTAGAGAACTGTGATTTTGCAGAATGACATAGTTCTTATGAGATGTGAAATAAAGCACAAATGCCATATTATCAGCAGCTAGCTGAAGAGGACAGCCAAAGATAGTTTACTGAACTCTTAGTGAATTCCTCTTCTTCATTTGCCAGTTTTACCTCTGATGAAGTCCCTAGAGACTAGGAACTGAATTTTGCGTGTTAATCCATTTTTCCCTGGCAGCCATGTGCACAGGGGCCCCTTACCGCACAGGCAGATAACTCCGACTTCGGAGGTACTCATATTTTTTCCATCTATGAGTAATTGACATTTTAAGCCGGGCCTTGCTGCTGAGACCAGGGGTGGTTGCTGCAGAGAGAAATCATAAATAAAAATCCCAACCGGTATAGGCATGATTTGAACCCACAACCTCTCTGTCTCGAGGCCGGCGTCTTGCCTCAAGACCAACCAGTCCCCCTAGTTAGGGAATAAACATATTATTGGAGGATGTTTTAACTCATTCCGTACCACAAGCCACAAATCATGGCTTGCATAGCCAGCGTGCTGAACCCAAAAAACAATGTTTTGTTGCTTTTAATTTATCAACGTTTTGCAGTTATTTCTGCTAAAATCTTGAAATTCTCTTATTACTCGCTTTTCCAACTTCATTAAAAATTCATACCAACAAAATGCATGTCAATTTTAATTTATTTTATTGCTGTTATTTCAAATTTAAAAAATAAATTATGATAAATGGCGTGACCACAACGTGTTAAACCCCCTGCTAGGAAATGTGTTAAAGAAAAATATTAATTATTGAAAAAAAATGTAACTGTCCAGGGAAGCAAATTATTTGCTTACAAATACAATATTGCTAACAATTTTATTTTAAAAATACAATTACTTCTTAGTTTTATTTTGCTATAAATATGTTTGATATATTTCTGTGTTTTGTGAACTAATTATCAATGTTATTTCTTTTTGTACATGAAGGGAGATAAAGGATCTCCAGGGCCACCTGGTCCAGCTGGATCTATTGGCATTCCTGTGAGTTGTATTTGATTTCTTTGTCATGTTTGTTGGTGTCTACATTACCAACTTTGTTTCAATAATATTATCTTATATTTTTTATATTAAACAAGAATTGATGTGATAAACTACTGTTTTATATTCTTGGCATGTTAAATCCTGACAGCAACTGTTAGATTTCCACCATTTTCAATTTTGAGATCAGTGTTTGACCTGTTTGTGTTTATATTTGTTTTAGAGTGTAGTACTTTCCCTATCATGCCTTTTTTATTTTTGTAATAAATATTTTTTGTCTTGTATCTGATAAAGGCTTTTGTCAAAATGTCATAGTTGCCTCATCTCCCTACAGGTTTAGCTGTTGAATATCATTTTGTGTTTATTTGATAAATATTCTTGGTAGTTAGCTCATCTTGAAGAGAATACCTTTTGAAAATACAAAACTTGTTTTATGCTAACAAATCTATGTCAATAGAAGTGAGAAAGAGTTCATTGGTGCTATACAGAACCATTTCTGACCTATGGAAGAGAATCATGGACAGTAGACAAACAAATGAAAAGATGATTAGGGGCCACAGAGATGGGATTTCTTAGAAGAATGTTGAAAGTTCCCTGGACAAGCTGTTAGAAAAGACCAATGAAGAAATTCTCAAAGAGGCCAACACAAAAAGGGAGCTCCTAAAAGCATCAGAAAGAAACAATCAACATTTTTTGGGCACATCATGAGAAGAGGAAAGTTGGAATACTTGGTTACAACTGGCAAAATAAAAGGAAAGAGAGATCGCGTACGACATAGAGAGAAAATACTGGATAGCTTGGTGTCATGGCATGGGAAACAGTCAACAACAGAACTGATACAATGTACTGTGGATAGAAGATTGTGGAAGGAAATGATCGCCTACGCCAACCGGTATGACACATGATGATGATGATGATTTATGCTTCAACAAAATTAATTCCCAATTTCCTAAATATGTCATGATGTTTCCTTTCCTTTTTACTACTTATATTACTACTGCATTCCTGATCTTGATCCTTTCAGTGCCCTAGATGTCATACAGGGCTTGTTGTTTTTTTCACCACTCACCTTCGTTCTTGGTGAGATGTTTCATCTTAACTATTAATGTTATGCCTGCAAGTTTTGCTTCTCTTATAAATTTTCTTTTTAGTGTTTCTCTAGGTCCTTCTCTTTTTTTTTATTATATCCTGATGTTTCCCATAGAAGAGCTTGTTTTGGAATTCTCTTATTGTCTCTTCCCAGCACATGTCAAACATGTGTCCATCTTTTCTTCCTAATTGTAGAGGAGATTGTTGCTACTACTACATCTTTCTATCTATCTATCTATTGACCTTTCGAGACATAGCAGGCCCAGAGGGCATAGACCCAGATACTCTTTCTCTTATCTAAATTTTTATTCTTGTAGTTTACAATCCTTTAAATATCTTTTATCAAATCTCGCCATTTGTCTCTGTTCTGTGCAAGCAACTCTATCTCATTGAGGGAGCCGATTCCTCTGCTCTTGCCTCTCTGATCAATTTTCTTCTCAGTGTCTCTATGGGTCGGCCTCTATTCCTTTTACTTGTTGTTTCCCACATGAAGGCTTGCTTTGTTATTCAGTTATTATCTCTCCTCATCACATGTCCGACATATGACCATCGTATTTTCTTGATTACTGAAGATATTAGTGGTTGATTTGCGATTTCTCTAATTTCCTTGTTTGTTTTGAATTCGTTCCACGCTATACCAAGTACTTTCATTAGATATTTATTTTCAAATGCGTTCAACTTTGTTTCTATGTCTCTTGTTGCTTTCAAGCTCGCACATGCATTCATAAGGGTTGATAGTATGTTTGATTTGAATAGTCTTTTGATTAGAAAAGTTTTGTGTTTGTGCTGATGGGTTTTGATTTCCACAACTTTTCAACGCTTCTGAAAGACATTGCTGCTGTAGCTCTTCTGATTCTAATTTATTTGCTTGTATCCCCTTCTCGATCAATGTGACTTCCAAGATAGATAAAGTGATTGATCTCTTCCACTGCACTGGTTTGTTTTCCATGTATATTTTGTCGTTTGTTGGAGTTACTACTACATTCCTACACTATAATATTGATCAGCATGATATAGATCATATAAATAAAAGGAAAAATGGACACAGAAAATAAAAATGTTGGTAACCCATCATGGAGTAGGAACAAAACTCAAGCTAAATGGATGAGATTTAGAAACTGAGAAATGTAAATACTTGAGATCAATTGTCAACAATGAATTCTCAAATCCTGAAACATCAGCTAAAGTAGAGCCACTGCAGCAGCCCATGCAAAGCTAAAACCTATTTGGAAGTATAAGAACATCACTCTAGGCTCTAAGATTAAACTGATGCTGGACCTAATTATATCAGTTTTTATAAACGCTTGTGGAGTGTGGACCCTTACAGTAGAGCTACAGAAGAAAATGTTGCTGCTCCACACCTCAGTGTTCTTCTTAGTGTTTTCTTAGATTGGCTTTTTTTTTATTTTGCCCTCATTCCTTTATGAGGGCATGCTTTGAAATTCTCTTGTTGTCTCTTCTCATCATCATCATCATGTGCCGTACCGGTTGGCGATGGCGATGATGTCCTTCCACAATCTTCTATCCACAGTGCATCGTATGAGTTCTGTTGTTGACTGTTTCGCTTCCATAGGTCAGAATTGGTTCTATATAGCATCGATGAACTCTCTTTCTTATCTCTATTAACATAGATTTGTTGCTTAAGATATTTTTCATTTTCTGAAATGCTATTTTGGCCTGAGCTATTCTGCTCTCACAAATTCTCCTCTCATCAAATAACCAAAATATGCCCACTTTTTTTTCCCTGATTCTAGGTGATTTGTGTGCATGGCCATTTCTTTTACTTTTGCACTAGTCTTGAATTCTTTCCATGGTATACAAAGAATTTTCCTGAAGCAACTGTTTTTGAATGCATCCAATACATTTTATCTTTCTTTAATTGTTTTCCAGCCCTCTTATTCATAATTTAAAGTGAATAATAATTACATTTGAGTTGAGAATCCAAATCTTTATTTTTGTGCTTGGTAATTTTAATTTCCATATTTTATCAAGGTTTCTGAACATCATTGCCATACTGCAGCAAATTAGAAACAGAACAGATTTCCAGTGACAGAATGCATGTCATTTTTACATTACAGATTTTCAGTGACAGAATGCATGTCGTTTTTATAGAATATATTTCCAGTGAAAAAATGCATGTCATTTTTACAGTACAGATTTTCAGTGACAGAATGCATGTCGTTTTTATAGAATATATTTCCAGTGAAAAAATGCATGTCATTTTTACAGTACAGATTTTCAGTGACAGAATGCATGTCGTTTTTATAGAATATATTTCCAGTGAAAAAATGCATGTCATTTTTACAGTACAGATTTTCAGTGACAGAATGCATGTCGTTTTTATAGAATATATTTCCAGTGAAAAAATGCATGTCATTTTTACATTACAGATTTTCAGTGACAGAATGCATGTCGTTTTTATAGAATATATTTCCAGTGAAAAAATGCATGTCATTTTTACAGTACAGATTTTCAGTGACAGAATGCATGTCGTTTTTATAGAATATATTTCCAGTGAAAAAATGCATGTCATTTTTACAGTACAGATTTTCAGTGACAGAATGCATGTCGTTTTATAGAATATATTTCCAGTGAAAAAATGCATGTGATTTTTACAGTACAGATTTTCAGTGACAGAATGCATGTCGTTTTTATAGAATATATTTCCAGTGAAAAAATGCATGTCATTTTTACATTACAGATTTTCAGTGACAGAATGCATGTCGTTTTTATAGAATATATTTCCAGTGAAAAAATGCATGTCATTTTTACAGTACAGATTTTCAGTGACAGAATGCATGTCGTTTTTATAGAATATATTTCCAGTGAAAAAATGCATGTCATTTTTACAGTACAGATTTTCAGTGACAGAATGCATGTCGTTTTTATAGAATATATTTCCAGTGAAAAAATGCATGTCATTTTTACAGTACAGATTTTCAGTGACAGAATGCATGTCGTTTTTATAGAATATATTTCCAGTGAAAAAATGCATGTCATTTTTACAGTACAGATTTCAGTGACAGAATGCATGTCGTTTTTATAGAATATATTTCCAGTGAAAAAATGCATGTCATTTTTACAGTACAGATTTTCAGTGACAGAATGCATGTCGTTTTTATAGAATATATTTCCAGTGAAAAAATGCATGTCATTTTTACAGTACAGATTTTCAGTGACAGAATGCATGTCGTTTTATAGAATATATTTCCAGTGAAAAAATGCATGTCATTTTTACAGTACAGATTTTCAGTGACAGAATGCATGTCGTTTTTATAGAATATATTTCCAGTGAAAAAATGCATGTCATTTTTACAGTACAGATTTTCAGTGACAGAATGCATGTCGTTTTTATAGAATATATTTCCAGTGAAAAAATGCATGTCATTTTACAGTACAGATTTTCAGTGACAGAATGCATGTCGTTTTATAGAATATATTTCCAGTGAAAAAATGCATGTCATTTTACATTACAGATTTTCAGTGACAGAATGCATGTCGTTTTTATAGAATATATTTCCAGTGAAAAAATGCATGTCATTTTTACAGTATAGATTTTCAGTGACAGAATGCATGTCGTTTTTATAGAATATATTTCCAGTGAAAAAATGCATGTCATTTTTACAGTACAGATTTTCAGTGACAGAATGCATGTCGTTTTTATAGAATATATTTCCAGTGAAAAAAATGCATGTCATTTTTACAGTACAGATTTCAGTGACAGAATGCATGTCGTTTTTATAGAATATATTTCCAGTGAAAAAATGCATGTCATTTTTACAGTACAGATTTTCAGTGACAGAATGCATGTCGTTTTTATAGAATATATTTCCAGTGAAAAAAATGCATGTCATTTTTACAGTACAGATTTTCAGTGACAGAATGCATGTCGTTTTTATAGAATATATTTCCAGTGAAAAAATGCATGTCATTTTTACAGTACAGATTTTCAGTGACAGAATGCATGTCGTTTTTATAGAATATATTTCCAGTGAAAAAATGCATGTCATTTTTACAGTACAGATTTTCAGTGACAGAATGCATGTCGTTTTTATAGAATATATTTCCAGTGAAAAAATGCATGTCATTTTTACAGTACAGATTTTCAGTGACAGAATGCATGTCGTTTTTATAGAATATATTTCCAGTGAAAAAATGCATGTCATTTTTACAGTACAGATTTTCAGTGACAGAATGCATGTCGTTTTTATAGAATATATTTCCAGTGAAAAAATGCATGTCATTTTTACAGTACAGATTTTCAGTGACAGAATGCATGTCGTTTTTATAGAATATATTTCCAGTGAAAAAATGCATGTCATTTTTACAGTACAGATTTTCAGTGACAGAATGCATGTCGTTTTTATAGAATATATTTCCAGTGAAAAAATGCATGTCATTTTTACAGTACAGATTTTCAGTGACAGAATGCATGTCGTTTTTATAGAATATATTTCCAGTGAAAAAATGCATGTCATTTTTACAGTACAGATTTTCAGTGACAGAATGCATGTCGTTTTTATAGAATATATTTCCAGTGAAAAAAATGCATGTCATTTTTACATTACAGATTTTCAGTGACAGAATGCATGTCGTTTTTATAGAATATATTTCCAGTGAAAAAATGCATGTCATTTTTACATTACAGATTTCCAGTGACAGAATGCATGTCGTTTTTATAGAATATATTTCCAGTGAAAAAATGCATGTCATTTTTACAGTACAGATTTTCAGTGACAGAATGCATGTCGTTTTTATAGAATATATTTCCAGTGAAAAAATGCATGTCATTTTTACATTACAGATTTTCAGTGATGGAATGCATGTTGAGAACAGGGCTTAATAAACTTGTAGTCAGTTGAACATAATGAAAATTTACAGGATAAATGTACAAAACAATCTTATTGTATAAGCTACAAAGAATTAGTCTTTGTGGTTTGACAAATTGTAAGGGAAAAAATATAAGAAAATGGAAGAAATTTGAAAGAGAACAGAAGGTTTAAAAGATCCATGATTTGCACCAGTCAATTGACATGGAATTTAACAGAAAGGAAACTAGTTGGAGAATAGATTGCATACTTTTCAGAGTAGCCTTTCTGGTCTAATTTATGTTCTAATATCAACCTCTGCTTATTTTCTAGGGTCCACCAGGCCCACAAGGAAATGATGGAAAGCGAGGGGAGAAAGGAAACCAGGTATTTTTTAATTGTTTCTGTTGTGATGTTGCAATGAATTGCTTTGTTCTTGATCTCAGATGCACATCTACCCAAATAAATGTTTAGTTAACATCATGCATTAGGGAGCCGCGATAGCTCAGTGGTTAGTGAACTGGACTACAAAGGACAAGAGGTAGGGTTCGATCCCAACCGACGACTTCCGGGTTCACCCAGCCTTTAATGGGTACCTGATTTATTTCAGGGAAAGTGAAGCGGCACGGGTATAATACCGACCACATTACCCCAAAATTCATGTACCGAAGGTCTATAAAATATATGGTCACTAACACCATATCCCTATATGCCACTTGGTGTGACGGGGGTACTTTACTTTTTTTTTTATACTTTAACATCATGCATCATTTACATAATTGTTTATACATGTATATAATCAATCACAAATCAGTTATAAGATTTTTGTTTTGTGTTAGAATTGAAGTATTCTGCAAATAAAAAACTGTGATAAATTATTTGTGTGTTTTTAGAACTATACATAACCATATGAATTATATATAGTGCTTGTCTATCTGTATATCTATTGTCCTTTCGAGCTGAAGACAGCACATAGGCAGATATTCTAGACTCTTTTGTCCGATGATCATTTAACTGAAACCTTGAACCTGACCCGCATTGTATCTTGCCACACAGCTTGTTCTGGGCAAGCTGCTCAGTCTCTGCTAGGGATTTGATGCCTGCTGTTGTTGCCTCTCACTTTAATGTTCTTTCTTAGTGTATCTCTTGGTGAACCTCTTTTTTTTTTACCCTCTTGTTCCCAATTGAGGGCCTGCTTTGAGATTCTTTTGTTGTCTCTTCTCATCACATGGCCCAACATATGACTACCTTCCTCTGTTGATTGTAGTTCATATTTTGGATGCTTTGTCATATCCCTTTTTTCTGCACTAGTCTTGAACTCATTACATGGTATACAAAGTATTTTCCTCAGGCATTTGTTTTCAAATGCATCCAGTTTATTTTCTATTTCTTTAGTTGTTTTCCAGCTCACAGATACATATGTAAGGGTAAATAATTGTAGTGCTGTAGACTAATTTGATTACTCTAAAAAATGCTAATGGATTCCTTGATGGACACACCTCAGTCAACCCAGATATTTTTAAAAAATCATTATCATCATCAGGTACCATGCCTGCTGACATTGGTGATCATATCACTCCACAGCTCTCGATCTCGACAGTTATTTATTATTTCTGTTGTTAACCTTCTGCCTAGCCATTCTCTTAAGCTGTCTGGTATCTTTTCTCTTTGGTTCCCTCTATCTCTTCATCCCTCAATTTTCCCAGTTGTTACAATATATTCCAGCTGTTCTCTTCTCATCACATAGCCCAAAAAAATGACGATTGTTTCTTCCTAATATTGGAAATTAGCTCTCTCCATGACTATACAAAGAAATTGTGACAGTGGCTTTGTTGCCTTCTGTCGGTTTGTTCATGGTTGACTCCGATAGCCTTTGACTAAAAAGTCTCACCCACAAGGCAGTTGGGTTGTTTTAGTTTAGGGTACCTTCCTTTAACCTTTTACTCTCCCGAGCATATCTGCAAGGCAGCATGGCAGCTGCAGGCTGTAAAGTTCACTGCGTACATTGGCAGGTAAAATTACCCAACCTGACGCCTAAAAAAAAATAAGAATCTAAACTATAGATATAGAAACAACACAAACAGCAAAGAACAGCACTTCACATTTAGAAGCTCTTTTTAAAGATATGGTTAAGGTTAATCCTGTATATTCTTTGATATCGTCTTCTCACCCCTCTTTCTCTGTCTGTCTTGTGTTCTTTCGCTGGTTCCACTGTTTTAGTGGAAGAATTGCCTGTTTGTTCTATTTTAACTCTATTATTTGTTTTAGCTAAGGAACTGCCTGTTTGTTCTATTTTAACTGTATTTTTGTTTTCCCAGGGACCTGAAGGTCCAGTTGGTCAGCCTGGTCCAGTTGGAGGAGATGGATCAAGAGTAAGGCTCTTTTCTACCTGTGAACTATTTTGTAAAATTTCATCAATCTCTTCCCTTTGTACATATCTCTATTCACTTCCTTCACTTAATGATGTATATTATTAGTTTCTATTAACATTGTTTGTTGTTTATCATTCTTGCCTGTTATTGTTATTCATTAATGCTGTCTACTTTTGTTATTTATTAATTTGTTGTGTTATTGTTATTTATTAATATTGTCTGTTGTTATTTATTAATGTTCTTCACAATTGTTGTTTTTATTAATGTTGTCTGTTGTTGTTATTTATTAATGTTGTCTGTTGTTGCTATTTATTAATGTTGTTATTTATTAATGTTGTAAGCACTTGATTTTGCTACCTTTAATGTCAACCATTATTACTTGTTAACTTGACAAGGGCTTGTTATTGCTTCCTTTAATGTCAACCATTATTACTTGTTAACTTGACAAGGGCTTGTTATTGCTTCCTTTAATATCAACCATTATTACTTGTTAACTGACAAGGGCTTGTTATTGCTACCTTTAATGTCAACCATTATTACTTGTTAACTTGACAAGGGCTTGTTATTGCTTCCTTTAATGTCAACCATTATTACTTGTTAACTTGACAAGGGCTTGTTGTTGCTTCCTTTAATGTCAACCATTATTACTTGTTAACTTGACAGGGCTTGTATTGCTTCCTTTAATATCAAACCATTATTACTTGTTAACTTGACAAGGGCTTGTTATTGCTACCTTTAATGTCAACCATTATTACTTGTTAACTGACAAGGGCTTGTTATTGCTTCCTTTAATGTCAACCATTATTACTTGTTAACTTGACAAGGGCTTGTTATTGCTTCCTTTAATATCAACCATTATTACTTGTTAACTTGACAAGGGCTTGTTATTGCTTCCTTTAATGTCAACCATTATTACTTGTTAACTTGACAAGGGCTTGTTATTCCTTCTTTTAATGTCGTCATCTCTTTCCAGGGATACCGAGGACCAGCAGGCCCTGTTGGACCCCCAGGCATGAATGGTGATAAGGTGAGTCAACAAATATAACTGTGTATGAAACATTCTAGGGAGCCACGATAGCTCAGTGGTTAGTGAACTGGACTACAAAGGTCAAGAGGCTGGGTTCGATCCTTACCGACGGCTTCCGGGTTCACCCAGCCTTAAATGGGTACTTGATTTTTTTTCTGGGAAAGTAAAGTGGCATGGGCGTAATACCGACCACATTACCCCAAAAATCATGTGCTGAAGGCCTAAAAATTCTGGTCACTAACACCATATTCCCTATATGCCACTTGGCTTGACAGAGGGAAAAGGAGGGGGGGGGGGTGTGAAACATTCTGTTGCTAAGTCTTCATTTTTAAAAAAATACCTTCTGTACCATGAGCCACAAATCACAGCTTTTGTAGCCAATGCACCGATTCCAAAAGCAGTGATTTGCAGTTTTTTATTTATCAATGTTATCACAATTATTTCCGCTAACACCTTGTTACCTCTTATTACTCACTTTTCCAACTTTGTAAATAAAATGTCACCAAATAATTCGTTTTAGATTAATTTTCATTCTTTTATTTTATTGATGTTTCATATTTTTTTAAATTTTCCAAAACAGCACAGCCACATCATATTATACTATTGGTAGCAAATGTCAGTGTTTTACATTATATGTTAACATGTAGCATGTTTTACATCATATGTTAACATGTAGCATAATAGCTCTGGCAGGTTTATTTCTATCCCCTCATAAACCATCTTACAGAGGAAAAGAAAAAGAGGAATAAAGATACATTAGTTTTGGTTAGTCGAATTCCCAGTATCACTGCAAACGAATTAAAATCCTTAATTGCTCAACCACCCATGCCAGTGGAATCATCTGAACTAAAACTCATCTCATTAAGGGATTCAAACAAGGAAAGGCAGCTGCAGTCCCCATCATAGCAGCTATAGCACACACTAAAAGACACATGTTAAGTTTCACCAAAAGTGAACGCAGCTGAACTGTCCTTCATCATATGAAATCATCATTCATCGTAAGCAATCGGAATACAGAAACACAATCCGGATGAAAAAAAACAGCTCACAGTGGGCACAGAACACTAAACTCAGTAGCTCCAGCAGTAGGCCGGACTTAGATTATGAGGAAACTGCAACAAGAACACTTTTCAGATAGAGCCTCAATGGTTCCTGATGCTTATCCACCATATTGACCCGAAGTTTCAAAGACTCATTAAAAAAGTTAAACATTGAAGCGTACTTGCTGATAAACATCTTACACAGGAAGCTGAAGTACACTGGCCACATCAACAGATATAGTGGGGTTGGAAATAAACAATAATGGGAGGTATGGTTCCAGGAAGATGATAATGGCAGACCAAGAGAAAGGTGGTTCCAAAACATCACGGAAACCTTGAAATAGAGAAAAGAAGCAGTGGGAGATCTGGAAAGAGACAGAGATTCTTTAAGACAGTTTTGGATGAGAGAAACTTTCTGTAAAAGATATGCAATCAGATGAAGATAGTGTCAAGAAAAGTATTATGTCCTCATCACGACAGAGTGGGCTGAAAAGAATACTAATGGAGGGCATGGTTCTATGAAGACAAGATAGGTCGTGATCCAATACTGTAAAAAAATTAATAAATACTGTGACTGTGAAATGTTGTTATTTACTGAGTATATTTGTTTTAAATTTACAGGGTGATATAGGTCCATCTGGAGAGCGAGGTCAGAAAGGAGAATATGGTGCTCAGGTAAGAATTACAACTGGTGTAGCCATTAACTCACTTCTCTAACACAAATTGGTTGAAATATTTCATGTATTTTTGTGTTAACTCACAAGTTGTCTTAGAAGTTATCTTAAAAATGGTGTTGATAGGACCCAATTTGTTATAGTAGAGGAAATGTTGTTGTCCACACAACTTTAGTAGTAAAAATACAATCAGTCTTTTCAGTCAAACAGGTTTGTGTGTTTAGACGTGACCAAGATAGATGTAAGACATTTAGACTGGACCAAGATAGATGTAAAACATTTAGACGTGACCAAGATAGATGTAAGACATTTAGACTGGACCAAGATAGATGTAAACATTTAGACGTGACCTAGATAGATGTAAAACATTTAGACTGGACCAAGATAGATGTAAAACATTTAGACGTGACCTAGATAGATGTAAAACATTTAGACTGGACCAAGATAGATGTAAAACATTTAGACTGGACCAAGATAGATGTAAAACATTTAGACGTGACCTAGATAGATGTAAAACATTTAGACTGGACCAAGATAGATGTAAAACATTTAGACGTGACCTAGATAGATGTAAAACATTTAGACTGGACCAAGATAGATGTAAAACATTTAGACGTGACCAAGATAGATGTAAGACATTTAGACTGGACCAAGATAGATGTAAAACATTTAGACGTGACCTAGATAGATGTAAAACATTTAGACTGGACCAAGATAGATGTAAAACATTTAGACTGGACCAAGATAGATGTAAAACATTTAGACTGGACCAAGATAGATCTAACTGTTAAAATTTAACAAAGATCTAGCAAAATAATAGTGTTGATTATATGAATTAAAAATATTGAACAATTTTATGGGGTTTTTTTTCAATTGTGCTGAAGTATTTGATTTAAATTGTGTATATCTGTTCTTTTCCATTGCAATTAAACATATTTTTGATCTGTTCTATTGAAATTAAACATATTTCTGATCTGTTCTATTTCAATTAAACATATTTCTAATCTGTTCTATTGCAATTAAATAGATTTATAATCTGTTCTATTCTATTGCAATTAAACATATTTATCATCTGTTCTATTGCAATTAAACATGTAAATATTGTTTTCTATTGCAGTTCAACATATACCTAGTCTTTTCTTTTGCAATTAGACATATCTATTTTTGTTGTTGCAATTAAACATATTTCTAATCTGTTCTATTGCATTTAAACATGTATCTGTTTTTTTTTTCTGTTGCAATTAAACATGTCTAGTCCTTTCTATTGCAATTAGACCTGTATATATTCTTTTCTGTTGCAATTAAACATACACCTATACTTTTCTATTGCAATTAGACATATATATATTCTTTTCTGTTTGAAATTAAACATATATCTAGACTTTTCTATGGCAATTTAACATACATCTAGTCCTTTCTATTGCAGTTAAAATTGCTGTTGTTTTTCAGGGACCACCAGGACCACAAGGACCTGTTGGCTTGCAAGGACCTCCAGGACCTCCTGTAAGTTGACTTTGTGTTGCGTTACGAATAACGGCAGGAACCACGTTGTTCATTATGTGTACCATCATGGCTGTAAATTTGTCCATTGGTCAACTGAACTGGAAGACAAAATAATTATCTGATCTTTGATATCCAGTGCATTCCAAGATGGAGTCAGTGTTTACTTTCCGTCTTACGTGGACCGTTGGGTGTATGGCTGAGAACCTTACCCTGAGACTTAAGATAAAGCACGAGACTTGAATCAGCGTCTTAGCATGCAAGTTTTTACCCATATGTGCTGTACTTCTTATTCTGGATAGGGCCATTGAAGCACTGAAACTTATGATGCGAGGCAGCATTTCTCACCTTCCCAGAGTAATACCCTGGTACCCATTTCTGTCAGTGGCTGGGTTATTTTTTTTTCCAACCACGAGTACAACTCATACTGCTTCCAGTGGGAATTGAACACTGGTTGTCCAAACGTCAGTAGCCTAGTCGATTGGTTTTCCCCACTAGCTACCAGGCCCCCCCCCCAGACTTGCTTAGGGGCAACCCTAGATGGGGAAACTATCCATGGTTGTAAAATCTTGTGGTGTTTAAACACTTGTGAAGACATTGCCTATGAAGAGTACTATGTACACAATGAAATGAATTCAAGACTAACATAGAGGTTAGAGAAATAGTGATGTTATCAACGATCTCATCACAATTAGAAGAAGAAGATGGACATATGTCAAGCATGTGTTGAGAGGAGACAATATGAGAATTCCAAAACAGGCTTTTCTATGGAAAATATCAGGATACAGAGAAGGAGAAAGACTTAGAGAGACAATGAAAAGAACACTGATAAAAGAAGCAAAGCTGGCAGGCATAGACTTATCATATAAGATCGAACATCTCACATGGATGAGAGAGGGTGGTGAAAAGCACTACAAACCCTATATGATGTTTGACAGCACTGGAAGAAACAAGATCTAGATCTTTGCCATTCTTCCCCTAAAAGATGTCCTTGAAAGAACTTGAGTCTTTATACCCCACCTCATTCTTCCCCTAAAAGATGTCCTTGAGAGAACTTGAGTCTTTATACCACACCTCATTCTTCCCCTAAAAGATGTCCTTGAGAGAACTTGAGTCTTTATACCCCACCTCATTCTTCCCCTAAAAGATGTCCTTGAGAGAACTTGAGTCTTTATACCCCACCTCATTCTTCCCCTAAAAGATGTCCTTGAGAGAACTTGAGTCTTTATACCCCACCTCATTCTTCCCCTAAAAGATGTCCTTGAGAGAACTTGAGTCTTTATACCCCACCTCATTCTTCCCCTAAAAGATGTCCTTGAGAGAACTTGAGTCTTTATACCCCACCTCATTCTTCCCCTAAAAGATGTCCTTGAGAGAACTTGAGTCTTTATACCCCACCTCATTCTTCCCCTAAAAGATGTCCTTGAGAGAACTTGAGTCTTTATACCCCACCTCATTCTTCCCCTAAAAGATGTCCTTGAGAGAACTTGAGTCTTTATACCCCACCTCATTCTTCCCCTAAAAGATGTCCTTGAGAGAACTTGAGTCTTTATACCCCACCTCATTCTTCCCCTAAAAGATGTCCTTGGGAGAACTTGAGTCTTTATACCCCACCTCATTCTTCCCCTAAAAGATGTCCTTGAGAGAACTTGAGTCTTTATACCCCACCTCATTCTTCCCCTAAAAGATGTCCTTGAGAGAACTTGAGTCTTTATACCCCACCTCATTCTTCCCCTAAAAGATGTCCTTGAGAGAACTTGAGTCTTTATACCCCACCTCATTCTTCCCCTAAAAGATGTCCTTGAGAGAACTTGAGTCTTTATACCCCACCTCATTCTTCCCCTAAAAGATGTCCTTGAGAGAACTTGAGTCTTTATACCCCACCTCATTCTTCCCCTAAAATATGTCCTTGAGAAAACTTGAGTCTTTATACCCACCTCATTCTTCCCCTAAAAGATGTCCTTGAGAGAACTTGAGTCTTTATACCCCACCTCATTCTTCCCCTAAAAGATGTCCTTGAGAGAACTTGAGTCTTTATACCCCACCTCATTCTCCCCCCCCCCCCAAATGGTAGTGATGCTATAGCATACCTTTACCTTTGACCCTTGGTTGTGAGTGTCAAAGTACGCAGTGTTCAACCATTGGTGCATTTGATCTCTTCACTTACAGGTTTAAAGGTGATTGGTTTATTTCCAGATGAACACATTTCATCCAACTCTGCAACAAAAATTTGCAATTTCAGTTAGATAATATATCATAATGAAGATAAGTGGCCAAATCATGACCCAACTGTTGCTGTTTATTACAATTGGACAAAAATGCATCAAACCTGTAAACAATTATCTCTGAGAGTATCTTTTTGCATTGATTCTGTCACAAAGCCTCACAAAGGATAGAGTACCTGTCTCCATTGACCACATCATAAAAGCCACACAAAGGATAGAATACCTTTTTCTTTTCACCACATCACAAAACCCACACAAATGATAGAATAACTTTTTCTATTGACCACATCACAAAACCCACACAATGATAGAATACCTATTTCTATTGACCATATCACAAAAGCCACACAAAGAAGAACAAAATCTGGAGGAAATGCACACATGCATGATAACAGCCAGAAACTGAAGCTAGATAGGTCTTCTTCCTCAGCGATCAACTTCTGCTATTAAACTGGCATTGGTCATGAACTGGATGATGTCCGAATAGGTCACATGATCAGAAGTGATTCAGAAACAGTAATAAAAAAAAATGCCTGCAGTGAACTATGGAGGGAAGACAAACAAAAGAGACAGACAACCAGATAAAGAACAGCAGAAAACAAATGTGGACCAGATTTTTGTTTCTCTTGAATTGATGGTTGTAGATCGTTCAAAATGGTGAAATTGTATTGCTATCTAGCAATATATCACTTGGCAATCGCCACACTACCTGTCTTGTTGATCTGTAGCCACAGAAAAAGAAATTGAAAAAATGATGTTAATAATTAAATTATTATTTTTGTTGTTGCAAGTTTACATGTATAATCTTGTAACTGTGTTAAATACAAACATTTACTTAACGTCACTGCAATTAGGAAAATGTTTATCTATACAGAAGTAGCATTTGAAAAGTTGTGTTTATCTAACAGGGTTCACCAGGAGAAGCTGGTCCAAGAGGCGTGCAAGGGATACAAGGCAGAAAGGTAAACTCTTACACAGACCTCCTACCAGTCTCAATCTGCTTTGATTGTCTGTTGGTAATATAATTTAAATAAATTTCTGACATGTTCTAACATGTTACTCCCTTTTATAACAACCAAGTAACATGTTACTCCCTTTTATAACATCAAGTTACATGTTAATCCCTTCTATAACAGTCAAGTAACATGTGACTTCCTTTTATAGCAACCAAGTAACACATGACATCCTTTTATAACATCAAGTTACATGTTAATCCCTTCTATAACAGTCAAGTAATATGTGACTCCCTTTTATAACACTCAAGTAACATGTGACTTCCTTTTATAGCAACCAAGTAACACATGACATCCTTTTATAACAGTCAAGTAATATGAGACTTCTTTTTATAACAACCAAGTAACATGTTACTCCCTTTTATAACATCAAGTTACATGTTAATCCCTTTTATAACAGCCAAGTAACATGTGACTTCCTTTTATAACAGCCAAGTAACATTGACTTCCTTTTATAACAGCCAAGTAACATGTGACTTCCTTTTATAAGAATCAAGTTACATGTTAATCCCTTTTATAACAGCCAAGTAACATGTGACTTCCTTTTATAACAGCCAAGTAACATGTGACTTCCTTTTATAACTATCAAGTTACATGTTAATCCCTTTTATAACAGCCAAGTAACACATGACATCCTTTTATAACAATCAAGTTACATGTAATCCCTTTTATAACAACCAAGTAACATGTTACTCCTTTTATAACAATCAAGTTACAAGTTAATCCCTTGTATAACAGCCAAGTAACATGTTACTCCCTTTTATAACAATCAAGTTACATGTTAATCCCTTGTATAACAGCCAAAATCTATGTTTCTGTTTCCATAACAATACTTTTTACAATGACAGCTTGTCAAGCCATCGATCAACCTCCTTAGCAGTGATCTCTGCAATATGTGCCACTTTGGCATGCAAGGTTTCTGTTTTTGAGATTGTAGTTCTGCCCTATGTGCCGTCTTTGGCTCTAAAGGACTATAGATAGATAGATAGATAACAGCCAAGTAACATGTGACTTCCTTTTATAACAGTCAAGTAACATGTTACTCCCTTTTATAACAATCAAGTTACATGTTAATCCCTTGTATAACAGCCAAGTAACATGTGATTTCCTTCATATGTTTGGATTTGGAGTTAAAAAATGATGTCCTAACATCATCAAGCGCTCATCATCATCATTATAATTGAGTGCCATCTCCGCATCAAAGGTTTGCTACCATGGAGTGCCATTCTGCTCTGTCTCTTGCTTTGATGGTGCAGTTTGTCATAGGCTGTCTTGTCCATCTTTTGATGTTACTCGTCCATGTTAGTTTTGGTCTGTCTCTGCCACTATTACCCTGTATTTTCCCTTCCAATATTACTTTTAGCAGGCTGTTGTGTCTTTTAATGCCTCAAAAATGTATTTGTCTTGTTCTAATTGTGTTTAGTAGTTCTCTTTTAATTTTCAGTTGTTTTAAAACTTCATCGTTTGTTCTCTTTTCTTTTCATCCAATTCTACCTATTCTTCTATAAATCCACATTTCAAAGGCTTCAATTTTCTGTTCTATTTTCTTGTCTAATGTCTATGTTTCTGTTTCATATAGGAATATTGAGAAGATATAACATTTTGCTATTCTTAGTTTTAGCCCTGGTGTTATTTGTCTTGATGTTAGTATACTTTTCATGGCATTAAAATTACTTTTTGCCATTCCTATTTTTTTTGTTTATTTCAGTTTTACATTTTCTATCACTGGTTATAGTATGTCCAAGGTAGTTGTAGCTAGCATCAAGCGCTATACATTAAAAAAATATGACGATAATCATTTTTAGGAAGACGTGATCTTCTGTTCAATATGGTTGATAGGTGGCAGGAAACGTTAAAGGCTATGTCTGAAAAGTGTTCCTTGTTGCAGTTTCCTCATATTCCAAGTCCGGCTTCTTGCAGGAGCCACTGAGTTAAGTGCTCTGTGCACACCTATGCAGGGCAGGAGAAAAGGTTAAACAGCTTTCATGTGTGTTAGCTTCAAAATATTATGAACATCAAATGGCAGGACAAAGTAACCAACTCTGATGTCTTATAACTCCATTATGGCAACACTTAGGAGTCGTAGACTAAGGTGGCTGGGTATGTAAGTAGAACGGTAAACATTTGTATTCCTAAACAAATATTTCAGGATGAACTTAAAGACGGAAAGAGGTCAAAGGGCAGACCATTGCTGAGATATATGGATGTTTGTAGGGCTTCCTTGAGGGAATTCTCTATCAGTGAAAGAAACTGGGAAAATCTGGCTGCAGAACGTAGCACATGGAAAACAAGGATAAAAAAATGGCACAACAACTTTCGCGGCAGTGCTGATATCATATTCAGAAGACAAAAAGCCCCAGAAAAAGGAAATGAGACCAGGCACTATGAATGCATCTTATTTGTTCTATGGATGGATCTGTCTAGCCAATATTGACAGATTCAGTCATGTGAGAAGCTGTTCATCAAAGCATCATCCAGCATAAGACTCTAATATTTTTTACCAAACTACTGACTTACTATGATTTGCTTGCTACCAACCGTCTGTAAAAACTCCAAAGGCCATATTATCTTTGTTTTACACAGAAACAGTAAATCAACTGGCTTGTCTTTTGTTCTGTATCTTAACTCACATCCGTTTTCATATTTTGTTACACAACATATGTTTTTTTGTATTTAGGGATCAGAAGGTCCTCGTGGGTTGATTGGCCCTGAAGGAGCACCTGGAACTCAAGGATTGCCAGGACCCCCAGGAACAAAGGGCGATGCTGGTGATCCTGGAAAATTGGTGAGACTATCTATCAGTACCGATCATATCATTATTGAAGAAAATAAAGTAATAAATAAGCGTAATGTGCAGTATTAATCATGATAAAGTCAAGTGTGGACTATTTTCAGTATTTTTAATATAATATTTGTTGAATATACTTCTTTGTTCTTAACTTTTTCCCTACGTTTCACTGCACTGTGCATCATGCCGATTTCGGTAATGTACGTTTCGCTGCATAGTGCGTCACGCTCAATTTGATTAGTGTGAACACCATCAAACCATATTCGTTTTACATGTCTTGTATCATCTTGGTATTGGTGAAATCTAATACCTTGTTCAATTATCTAAACATTCATATATAATATGTTATATGTTAGATAAAATAAATATGTAGATTGATTCTTAAAACCATGAACAATTTTTATCTCTGAAATCTCTTCTGTTGCGTCAATAAAAAGCATCTGTACGGAATGAGTTTTTAAAAATGTTTTATTGTTTATTTTTTAAATTTTATCTCATATGTTCCAAGTTACATAATATATAAATCTAAATATATAAATGACATTCTTGGAATTCTTTTTTGTTCAGTTAACATCAGACTGTACAGAAGACTGATTTACCCCCAATAAGTGTAACTTTTAAAAGATCATTATAAGTGTGGCACAATATGTTTGTAATTGTCTTTTGTTAATATAACATTTCTGCTTTTTTGGTCTCTGTACAGTTCAAATATTTGCAGGACATGATTTGGAGTCTAGGCTAGTTTGAAATTTACACCACATTTTTACGCAGTCATTTACAAAACACAGCTGTCTTGATAATTCCTTTTTTTTCCATTTACTGAGAGGGCTAGACATCAGATCTCACAACGGGAGAGGGTAAAGCCATGAAGAAACCATGTGATCGATTTTTGAAAAGTTCCCACCACAATTCAAAGAAGAATGTCTGGACCACCCAGTCCTGCCTTTCTATAAAAAACTATTCATGGCTGACAATTCTTTTCTGTTATCCTTCCAGCATCATAAAACTTTGTGCAGGACATGTGTGAGTCCTACTACATGTCCTTGTTTTGTGCTAGCCTCTTCAATCTTGACAAGATAGCTGATGCCTGCTGTTGTTGACTCTTGCATCAATGTTCTTCATAGTGTCAGTCACTTTATGTCAGTCCTTCTTTCTTTTGGCTACTGTTTCCTATTTGAGGATTTGCTTTTGTGATTCTCTTGTTATCTCTTCTCATCACATGGCCGACATATGCCCACCTTCTTTTCATGATTATTCATGATATTGTTGGTTACATGGCCATTTCTCTAGCTTGCGCAATAGTCTTGAATTTATCCCATGGTGTGAAAAGTATTTTTCAGAAACATTTATTTTCAAATGTATTTAATTAATTTTTTATTTCTTTTGTTGTTTTTTATAAACTCTCACATGCTTAAGTAAGGGTGGATGATGCATTTTTTTAACCACGTTCGCCAGCTTTTACCTCTGGCAAAGTCCCTAGAGTCTAGGAGCTGAATTTTTGTATGTTTATCCGTTTTTCTCTGGTAGCTGTGTGTACAGGGGTCACTCGCCGCACAGGCAAATAACTCCATCTTCGGACCTACTCATATTTTTTTTCATTGATGAGTAATTGACATTTCAAGCTGGGCCTCGCTGCTGAGACGCGGGTGGTTGCCACAGAGAGAAATCACAAATAAAAATCCCAACTGGTGCAGCCAAGATTAAAAATCACGACCTCTCTGTCTCGAGACTGTCATCTTGCCTGCAAACCAACCAGTTCCACCCAGATAATACATTTGAGTTAAAAAGATCTAAGCATTTTTTCTCTGCTTAGGAGTTTTGATTTCCATATTTTCTCAAGATTTTTTAGTCTTTTCTTTGTGTTTCCAGTTCCAATCCAAGATGGAAGATTGTTTTTGTTTTTTTCATGTTTGCTATGGACAGTTGGTATATAAAGTTAATATCTTGAAACATTTGTAGTTAGTTGCTAAAAGATAAATCTTAACTTTTAGATAAATAACTAGTTGGCTAGTTTTTTTGCAGAAAAGATCTTATTCTATCTAAGGTAACTTTTACCCATTGGAGCCTTTGTGGCTGAGTGGTTAGTGTGATCGCTTCCTGATCAGAGAGGATTGGATTCAATCCTCAGAAGTGGCAATTTTTTTTTTTCAGACCGACATGGCTCCAAGGCTCACCCAGCCAATAAAAATGGACACCAGAGATTTTTCTTGGAAGTAGAGGTGGCCAGGCATGATACCAACTACATCACCCAAAAATGTGCCGTAGTCATGGAAAAATCTGGTCACAAACATCATATTCCCCATATGCTTAGCGAGGCAGGGGAAGTAACCTTTACTTTTTACTTACTACCCATTACCCTCCCCTATAATCTCAAAACAAAAATGAAGATCAATAAAACATGATTTAAATAGCTTCGTGGTTAAATTGGCTTCCTATTCCTGATAGTGTATTTTATGTGCCAGTTGTTACAGAGAAATGTTTACAGCCATGGCAGTTTCTTGTCTCAACAATATAATTTGATCTCTTTCTTTTCTTTTTTAAATTAGAACATTCAGTTCACTTTGCATTTTCTCTTTGCAGGGTCCACCAGGTGCACCCGGACCTATGGGTAACCCAGGAACACCTGGATCATCTGTAAGAGCTGACAGAAAGTGAGAGAAAGGGAGAGTGAGAGAAATTTGAATGAGTGAAATCAGTTTTGTTTGGCTGCTCAATGTAGCAGAGATGGATTTTGTTTTAAGTCAATATTTTGATTTCAGAGATTTTAATTTTATTGATTCGATTATTTAAAAAGATAAATAATTGGTTTGGTCCTTTGTATTGTGAGTGTGAATCATGGACAATCGACAATGCATCAAAGAGATAACTTGCAATCATTTATCTTCAAACTAAGAGCCGGCCATGACAGACTTATATAACAAAATTCAGACATGAAAGTAATGATCTGTGTCCTTGTGGACAGTCTCTAAAAAATACAAAAGTCTTGTAGCCCATTTATACAAATACAAGAGTAACACTGTCCAACAAAGACAGGTTCAGGGATCAAGAGTTTTAGATTTGTGTGGTAAATGGAATTGTGGGAAAGGAATGGCATTTGCAAATTAGAGAAATTGCCAATCAACCACTAATATCATCAATAATCAAGAAAAGATGATGGATATATGTTGGATATGTGATGAGAAGAGATAATAACTGAATAACAAGCAAGCCTTCATGTAGGAAACAACATGTAGGACAAAAAGAGGCCGACCCAGAGAGACACTGACAAAAACATTGATTAGCGAGGCAGAGGCAGCAGGAATCGATCCCTCAATGAGATACTGATGTTTGCACAGAACAGAGACAAACGCGAAATTTGATAAAAGATCTTTGCAAGGATTGAGACTGCTAAAAATAAAATTTAGAAAAAGAGAAAGAATATCTGGGTCTATGCCCATCAATAGGCCGGCAATAGCTCGAAAGGTCAATAGATAGATAGAATAAATGAGAACCAGGTGCAGTCAAATAACTGATTTTGATACATAATTAACTCTTTCTCTTACCTCCAAAGACAGAATATCTGCCTGTATGGCAAGGGACCCCTGTGCACATGGCTGCCAGAGAAAATGGATTAACACGCAAAATTCAGTTCCTAGTCTCTAGGGACTTCGCCAGAGGTGAAGGCTTGCGAACGAAAAAAAAAAAAAACACTCTTTCCCTTCCTGGTTGTTTTGCTAGCTTGAACCGAATTATCTAAATTTGTGTAAACCGTTGTCACCACATGAAAATTTCATAAATATTTAGTTTCTAATTAAAGCATATCATATCACTTATGAAGGAATATTGCACAACATGGAAAAATAATTGTATGACATAACATCATTGGTGTAAGTATTTCAGATGTGAAGAAAGAGGAAAATGAAAGTTGAAAAATTGTAAATGTTACTCACAGACTCCTCAGTCACAATACAGCAAACTATAATAGTGAAAACATACACTTTCTTAATGGAAATTTAGTTTGCTTACTTTTTAACAGCTGTTGAATTTTTGTAAATAATCCATAGGAAGCTAGGGTTTCACCCGTTTTCAATTGAAAGTCAGATAACACATACCTTAAAATACACACAAATAATTGGAGGTACACTTTATAAATCGAATGTATTCCCAACAAATGGTAAATTAAAGGTTTCAGAAGTGGATGTATAGCAGGGGAAGTCACTCTTCTAGAAGCCACCTTTGAAATGTGTTAGACAAATGACAGGAAAGAACCTGAGAGATAATGATAAAGAAACAACAGATAAAATGGTTTGGTCACGTGATAAGGCAGAAAGATCAAAATGCTACACAAAGAGCCTTCAATAAACATTGCAAGAACACCAGACCCAAGAGCCTGGCATGAAAAACATGGATTGGCAGAATATTAGAAACATTAGGAAACATAAAAGAAACAGAAGTGAACAGAAGAGCAAAAGACCAAAAATTATATCTCCCCACGATGCTGACAGACAAATGAGGAAGGAAAAATAAGGTGACAAAGGGACTAGTATGACTTGTTTAAAAGCCTGGCTTGCTGGCTGTTTTTGTCTTGTCTTATGGTGTAGTGTTTATTATAAAAACATTAATCTGATAATGATATAAATCTATTTTTGTTCCCAGGGTTCTCCTGGAGAATCTGGCAGTCCTGGCCCAGTTGGCCCACCAGGTGCTAAAGGAGACTTTGGCCCATCAGGTCCAGCTGGAACTCCAGGAGCTGATGGCCCATCAGTGAGAATTAAAATTTATTAATTGTTCCTCTTCTTCTTTTTCTTCCTCTTTACCCTCATCTTCTTTTTATTTTTTCCCCCTATTCTTCTTCTTTTCTTCTTCCTCTTCTTCTTTTCCTTCTTTCACTTCTTTTTCTCCTCTTCCTCTCTCTTCTTATTCCTCTTCTTAATGGTTTACTTCTTCCTATTCTTCTTTCCTTTCCTTCTTCTTTTTCTTTTCTTCTTCTTCTCCTAACTCTCTTCTTCTCCTCCCCATATTTTCCTTCTTCCTCTTCTTCTTTTCCTTCTTTCTCCTCTTTCTCTCCTCCCCCTCTTTCTTCTCCTCCCCCTCTTTCTTCTCCTCCCCATATTTTCCTTCTTCCTCTTCTTCTTCTCCTCCCCCTCTTTTTTCTCCTCCCCATATTTTTCTTTTTCCTCTTCTTCTTCTCCTAACTCTCTTTCTTCTCCTCCCCATATTTTCCTTCTTCCTCTTCTTCTTCTCCTCCCCCTCTTTCTTCTCCTCCCCCTCTTTCTTCTCCTCCCCCTCTTTCTTCTCCTCCCCATATTTTCCTTCTTCCTCTTCTTCTTCTCCTCCCCCTCTTTCTTCTCCTCCCCCTCTTTCTTCTCCTCCCCATATTTTTCTTCTTCCTCTTCTTCTTCTCCTAACTCTCTTTCTTCTCCTCCCCCTCTTTCTTCTATCTATCTATTGACCTTTCGAGCCGTAACCGGCCATAGGGCGTAGACCAAGATACACCTTCTCCTATATGAATTTTTGTTCTAGCAGTTTTCTTTTAAAGATATTTTATCAAATCTCGCCATCTGTCTCTGTTCTGTGCAAGCAGTTCTATCTCATTGAGGGAGCCGATTCCTGCTGCTCTTGCCTCTCTCATCAATGTTCTTCTCAGTGTCTCCCTGGGTCTTCCTCTTTTTCTTTTACCTGTTGTTTCCCATATGAGGGCTTGCTTTGCTATTCGATTATTATCTCTTCTCATCACATGTCCAACGTATGACCATCGTCTTTTCTTTATTACTGAAGATATTAGTGGTTGATTGGCGATTTCTCTAATTTCCTCGCTTGTTTTGAATTCGTTCCATTCTATACCAAGTATTTTCCTTAGACATTTATTTTCGAATGCGTTCAACTTTGTTTCTATATCTCTTGTTGTTTTCCAGCTTTCACACGCATACGTAAGGTTGATAGTACATTTGATTTGAATAGCCTAAGTTTTGTGTTTGTGCTAATGAGTTTTGATTTCCACAACTTTTCAAGGCTTCTGAAAGACATTGCTGCTTTAGCCAGTCTGATTCTAATTTCTTTGCTCGTATCCCCTTCTCGATCAATGTGACTTCCAAGATAGATAAAGTGATCGATCTCTTCTACTGGTTTGTTTTCCATGTATATTTTGTCACTTGTTGGAATTAAACTTTTCATGACTTTAGTCTTTTCATGATTGACCTCAAGCCCAATTTTGCTGGCTATTGATGATAGTTCATTTGTGTTTTCCTGCATCGTTTTTATCTGACTGCTGATGAGAACTATGTCATCAGCAAAGTCGAGGTCCTCCAAATGGTCTCCTTGTATCCATTCGATGCCTTTATTACCAGTGCAGCATTTCTTCATTATGAAGTCCATAACAATTCCAAATAACAAGGGCGATAAAATACATCCTTGTTTAACCCCAGTTTCTATTGGGAAACATTCGCTCAGTCCTTCCTCTGTTCGAACTGCACATGTGTAACCATCATACATGTCTTTGATAATATTTATGATTTTTGATGGTAAGCCATATTGCTTCAGAATTTTCCACAAAGAATCTCTATGAATACTATCAAATGCTTTTTTGAAGTCGATGAAGTTAAGTACAAAAGGTTTTTGCTTTTCAATGTGTTCCTCCAATATAAGTCGTAGAGTGAAAATGTGGTCAAGACAGCTTCTCCCTTTTCTAAACCCAGCCTGTTCTTCACGCATTACTGTATCTATTGAATCCTTTATCTGTATCAGGTCTACGTTTCATTAACAACATCGTTTTTACGATAGCGGCTTGTTAAACCTCTGATCAACGGTTCTATACCAAGCCGGAGAAAAATAATTCCTCCATTTTGGAAACAACCTCTTTCTTCTCCTCCCCATATTTTTCTTCTTCCTCCTCTTCTTCTCCCAACTCTCTTTCTTCTCCTCCCCCTCTTTCTTCTCCTCCCCATATTTTTCTTCTTCCTCTTCTTCTTCTCCTAACTCTCTTTCTTCTCCTCCCCATATTTTTCTTCTTCCTCTTCTTCTTCTGTATACACCTTGAGGATATACCTTGATATCAGTGTCATCATTTTGAAGCTGAGCTATAAAATAGATGGTATGGATGAATCTTAAAGCCCAAACTTTTCTATGAGAGAAAGTTTGGATATATATTGTTCCAACCTTTAATATTAAAGTTGCTTAGTACACAGTCATGCCAGTGAGACATGAAGTACTGTTTTCTTTGGGAGATGAAGCAAATAAGTAAAACATTTGAAAGCCCTTATCTGAGCTGATTTCTTTCAACCTCCTGGTTTAACCAAGTACCAAACAAGGCACAGAATTACACATGGAAGTTCCTAGCCACTCTTTTCTGATAGTGTTATCTGATATAGTAGGCTCACAAACGCTGAATGGGCTTGACTTGCTCCTCCTTGTGGAGCACCTTGCTTCTCCTTGTGGAGCAAAGGGCAGCTACCACACTCTGCCTTTGGACCTAGTTCTGTACTTATCTTCTCCAACTGAGCCCATGTCCATCTTTCTGCCTTTGCTTTAGTCTCAACAGTTTCTCTCCAGGTTTACTTGGGCATTTCAGCTTTCCTAGTTCCTTGTGGATTCCAGTTAATTGCATCGACTGTCTTGCAATGGTGCATGGTGGTCTTCACAATGTGTGGCCATTTCCCCATTTCCTTTTATTGATCTCTATTCCTATTAGTATTTGGGCAGTTCTTTCCTAAAAGTTTTTATTTGTAATTTTGTTTGGCCATCTAATATTAAGAAAGCTAGATGGAGGCCAAACAGATTTTCAAAAATCGTTTGTATGGAAAGCTATCTTCTGGTATAATTAAGATTGGATGCCTCTGCTTAAAAAATAATGAGCCAGTATCACCAAAAAAGACTAAAGTCATGAAAAGTTTAATTCCAACAAGTGACAAAATATACATGGAAAACAAACCAGTAGAAGAGATCGATCACTTTATCTATCTTGGAAGTCACATTGATCGAGAAGGGGATACGAGCAAAGAAATTAGAATCAGACTGGCTAAAGCAGCAATGTCTTTCAGAAGCCTTGAAAAGTTGTGGAAATCAAAACTCATTAGCACAAACACAAAACTTAGGCTATTCAAATCAAATGTACTATCAACCCTTACGTATGCATGTGAAAGCTGATAAACAACAAGAGATATAGAAACAAAGTTGAACGCATTCGAAAATAAATGTCTAAGGAAAATACTTGGTATAGAATGGAACGAATTCAAAACAAGCGAGGAAATTAGAGAAATCGCCAATCAACCACTAATATCTTCAGTAATAAAGAAAAGACGATGGTCATACGTTGGACATGTGATGAGAAGAGATAATAATCGAATAGCAAAGCAAGCCCTCATATGGGAAACAACAGGTAAAAGAAAAAGAGGAAGACCCAGGGAGACACTGAGAAGAACATTGATGAGAGAGGCAAGAGCAGCAGGAATCGTCTCCCTCAATGAGATAGAACTGCTTGCACAGAACAGAGACAGATGGCGAGATTTGATAAAATATCTTTAAAAGAAAACTGCTAGAACAAAAATTCATATAGGAGAAGGTGTATCTTGGTCTACGCCCTATGGGCCGGTTACGGCTCGAAAGGTTCAAGAGATCACCAAAAAGTGTTGGACATGTGCATAACTGACTGCCAAGAGGTTTACAAATGGCATGCACAGCAGGAAACAAATTATTAGTGCTAAATTGAGAAATAGTGAAGCTAATCTCCTGTATTGCTGATTCTCAATCTGAGAAAGGAAACAACAAATTCCAGGCAAAGTCCCTATCAAAGCTATATTAATCAAAACAATTTCTTTTTTAATAAAAGGGTTCTTTGTCCATCTGGAGACTGCAGGAATTTTAAATTAAAAGTTGAAGGGAGAAATCTGAATGTGAAATGGATGAATTAAAGTTGTATTCAACCTGTGAGCTACTGAAGCCATTTCTTTAGTGTCTATTGACGATTTGTTGAGGAAAATGGTAGAACTGATAAAAAAATGGGACTATTCAGAGTAATATGATGCTATTTCTGCTAACTAAACAATAACTTTTTACAAGTGTTAAAAATAAAGTTAACAGAAATCCTGACCCTTAAATGAAATGATGAGAATTAATTCATCTCAGACTAAAATAAAAAAAACGAGGCTTATAAGAGCTAGCAGTGAATCATCAGACATGAAGAGTTATGGTTTCTGTCCTATGTACTGTCTTCAGCCTAAGGGGAGCTAACTAACATTACAAAGCTTCCATTGGGGAGGTGGAGTAGTATTCTTGGTTGTTCTGGTTCCCCTTTCTGGATATAAGCACTGAGCTTGCAAGTTGGTGATTGCTTTCAGCTTAACTCTTACCGGACTCTACTTGTTTTTAGGTTTTCATTCGCTTTAGACCAGAATGGACCAAATTAATTTTCAGTTTAGACAAGTTCCTTCACATATCTTTTTTCATTTTACAATTTCACGCAATAATATAGTTAAATGTGGTACATGTTATACATCACTGGAAAGGAAAATGGTTGAAAAATATGAAAATAGCAATATTTTGATGATATCCGAAGAAAAAAATATTATTTATTATAAATTGTTCAAAGGCAGATAATTTTCAATTCAGAATTGCATAATTCACATACCCCTATTTTCCACGACTAGAAGTGTGTTGATAGTTTACATAAAGTAATCCAAAGTTCTACACTTTATTTGATGCATTTATGTCCACAAATATTGAACTTATGCACAAGAGATAGTAGTAGTGGGTGTGACTATATATCAGAAATGAATATGCATTTACATGGACAATTATTGAATTTCTACATGGTAAACACAGAAAAAACCATGTGATAATTGACAAAAAGTAATTATAAAGCTTCATCTAGGTATCAAATACAAGATTGGTGAATATAAATACAGGGTCGTCACTTTACTTTAAAGTAAATACAAAATCGTGACTTTACTTTAAAATATTCAACCATATCTCATCCGAGCCAGTGTGTCGGTTTTGGAAAAAGTTAAAAAATAAGTATAGCTGATAATAGGTTAATAGTTTTGTTTATATCAACAAGTTGTTCATTATATTCTCCTCCACTAGAGTTTTTAACATGGGCATAAATAATGAAACAGAAAATATAGAAGCCCTTGAAATGTGGATTTATAACATAATGGCTATAATTGAATGGACAGAAAGGAAAACAAATAATAAATTTTTTAACAACAGGAAATGAATAAAGAATTTCATATAGTTTGAACAAGACAATTAACATTTTTTGACACATAAATAGACATGATAAGTCACTAAAAGTCTTCATGGAAGGGTGAATGTGTCAGAGACAGAGAAGGCCTAATGTGAAGAGATAACATCAAGAAAAGGACAGGAAAACATGTGACAACATGTACCATCAATACAAGAAACAGAATGAAATGGTGTATCATGGATACCAATCTTTGACACAGGAACATCACAAGAAAATGACAATAGTTTTTTTTTAGAGAGTTAATGAATGCTTTCCAACTGTGGAAGTAACAAGTTAGAGAAACCCAAATATTGTTATGGCTGTTTAGCATGAGGAGACACAGCAAGTGACAGTTTCTACATTATAGTTAAAATCAGTGAGTACCAATTGTCCATACTGCTCACCTACATTGTGTGTATTGTGTTTTATATTATATCTGAAAAAGAAAAATATAATTGAGGTAGGAATTGAACCTGCATCCTAAAGATTGGGAGACCAGCTTCTAGACAACTAGCTCTCCTAATTATGTCCATTAATTTATTTGTGTATCAGGGACCTCCAGGTTTGTTGGGACCTAAGGGTGACGAAGGCCGTATAGGTCAACAAGGTGACCCTGGCCCACGAGGAGAGAGAGGAGAGGATGGAGAGAAAGGTCAAATGGTAAGGTGGCTTAGCTGAGGTGAAATACCATGTGTTCATTGACTTGTATGTGATGTATCTTTGCTTTAGTCAAATTATGTATGTGGTTGTCTGATTGAATCAAATAACTTTTTTTTTTCATGTGAGTGGATTTTAAACTATCTGTTACTTTTTTGTTATAAACTGTGAGTTGTATCTCGCAAACAGCAAAAAAGAAAATTGGTTCACTCGAAACAAAAAGCTACAGAAAAAAACCTGTAAGATAACTTATTTAATGAAAAAGAGCAATGAAGACATATTAAAAGACCTAAACATTGGAAAACCCTTTTTTGGAATCCCCAGGGAAAAAGACAAAGAGGAAGACCAAGGAATTCTTGGAGAAGACAGTTAGAAGTAGAGATGGAGATTATGGGGAAGACATGGAAGGATCTTAAAAGAATGACAAGAAACAGAACGGCTTGGAAAATGTTTGTTGAAGACCTATGCTCCACAGGGAGCTGAAAGGTAGAAGAAGAAGAAGAAACATTGGAAAGAACTATCTTATAAATAACATCTTGCAGAGAAAATTAAAATAATACACTTCAAAAGACACATGTTGCTGGAAAGAACAATAATGGAAAGCATTTTTCCTGGATAACCAGATAGGGGAAGACCAAAATGTTGATTTCAAGACATCAATAAGAGCTTGAATTTTACAACAGAAGAAGTTGGAAATCTGGCCAGAGAAAGAGCTTCTTTCAACCAGTCCATGAGGAGTGCAACATTCGGTAAAGGATAAGTCAAGTTGATGATGATGTGTTGTATGAGAGCAGTGAAGCCGAATTGTGTTTTTAAGAGGGAACAATTTATAAATGTATTTACATAACTCTAAATATCAAGGCCACATCAGTCACAGTTGCTTCTACCAGCCTCAAAGTTGCCTTTTAATGATAGCTTTAAAACAAATGTTACATAATCTGTGGGTGAAGGTAACCCAAGTCTATTGAATTCTCCTTAACTGTAACTTTTATATTTTATTGGAGTGTTTCAAAGATGTGATGTCAAAAACAGTTGGATATTTATAACTTTATGTATGTGCTGGTTACATTTTATTTTATTAACTTTTATGAGAAGACTCATTTAAAAACTGATAATTTGATATTCCTGATTTTATTTTAAGTTAAAAATTCACATATTCACCATAAATATATTAAATCATCAGCTTGAGCTTCTTCTAACCAGCTTGAATGTGCCATACAAATTTGTGTACAGATTATATTCCTGTAATTAGAGCAACAACTAAAATATTAGCAACAAATATATGTGCAACAGATTAGCCAGAGGTAAATTGCAACAGAGTATAAATTATGGAAACTAATGATTACTTGGTCAACCTCTAAATTATATTGCACCCCTCACCATTTAATTAAGTTGTAAATCCACTATTTAATCAAATTGAAAATCTACCACCAAATTATTTGTACCTCCGCCATTTAATCAAGTTATAAATCCCCTCTAAATTATGTCTTAACTCCACCATTTAATCACGTTATAAATCCCCCTCTAAATTATGTTGTTGCTCAACTACACAATCACATGGTAATCTCATCACTAGGTCAATCATAACTCCAATATTTACTCATGTTATCTTTCACAGGGTTTGCTAGGACCTCCAGGACCTGCAGGTGACACTGGAGAAGCCGGACAAAAGGTGAGCAAGAGTTCTAGTTCCTGAGCATTTAATTGACAGTCATGTGACTTATATAGACATTGTACAAATTTAACCCTTATTTACCATACCTACTTGTGGCATGATTCGTTACATTCTGTAGTACAAAATACTACCACTTGATTGTAACATTAGGAGCACTAAAAATAGTATTTTCTTTGAACTTTTGACACACAACTGTGTGTTTACCAATTAGACACAGAGGGAACTCATATTTCCTGTCGCAGGTTTATTTTAGACCCGAAATTGAACGCTCGGACCGGACGTGTTATTTTGTCTATTCAAATCAACACCAGTATGTTCTGCTATTTCAAAAGCATTATTCGCTGAGTTTCCAGAGTCACAAAGAGTTGTTTGATGTCACAGATGATCCAGGAAATTTTCCTGGTCAAAGGGAAAAAAAAATTTTAAACGACCAATTTGTTGAAATTTGGCAAATTTTTTTTTTTGCATTATAAGATCATATCTCACAAAATGGACCCAAAAAAAAAATCCTCCATTAATAGAAACGAATTAAACACTCAGAGGTCACCAGATGTAGTAATTAGGAAGATACACGGAGTGGGGTAATGTTTGAACATGGGAAACTATCAAATTTGGAAGATGCTATTTATGTTTTGATGCAGTATTTTTACTATGGTAGCATATTGAGTTATTTGCGGGTCATCATCATTGCACTCCGAACATGTCCATAGGTGCTCAGATCCCCTCCTCAGCAATTCCCTCAGTGTCAAGCGACTGATGACTCCAGTTCTTTGTTGGTTGATAAGTCTTCTTACACGGCCACTAAGTTTCTCATTTCTGGCTGTGCCCATCTTAACTCCCATTTCCATCATCCGAAGAAGTGACGTGGATCTGTGTTTGTCAAAGTCCTGTGCTCTTCCCACATCTCGGAGGGCATCTATATATATATATGGTATCGTAATCTAGAGTTAAGGATATTGCACAAAAACCTTGGTTATGATTTACAACTCTTACTCTCATATAGCACACTTCTATTGAACATCATTAACAACACAACACTTGAAACTTTATGAGTTGATGCAACTATAGACCAGCAATATGTAAGATATAGATTTAAATTTATTGTAAACAGTCCCTAAAGGTTGCAACTTAATGAAAGCATAGGGCTTTTATTTTAAATAATATTTCTTTTTCAGAGAGTAATGATATTGTTTATATTTTTGAGTTAAAAGAAGATGGACATATGTCAGGCATGTATTTAGAAGAAATGACGAGAATTATTAAACTGCTCTCAAACGGGAAACATCAGGTCAGAGGTTGACCTTGAGAAACATTGAAAATAACTCTAATGAAAAAAGGCAAGTTAGGCAAACATAGATTCACTCTTTATAATCGAACAGCTCACCCAGTATAGAGACAATTGGTGGAAGACTCTTCAAGCCCCATGTGATGTTTAATGGCACTGAATGAATCAAGAATTCTTGAGTTGAAATATTTAAATCTTTAAATGGTAATTAATGTTGTTGTGGACTTCCAGTCAATATGGCAGATAGGTGGCAGGAACCAATGAGGGTCTGTTTGAAAAGTGTTCCTTGTTGCAGTTTCCTCATATTCCAAGTCTGGCTTGCTGACGGAGCTACTGAGTTTAGTACACTGGGCACACCGTGAGCTGTGTTTTTCATCCGGATCGTGCTTCAATATTCCAATTGCTTACGATGAATGATGACATCATATGATGAAGGACAGTTCGACTACGTTCACTCTCTTTGCAGCTACGCCTTATGTCATTTGGCGTGCGCTGTGGCTACTATGATGGGGACTGCAGCTGTCTTTCTTTGTTTGGATCCTTCAGTGAAACAAGATGTTAATTCGGATGATTCCACTGGCATGGGCGGTTGAACAATTATGGATTCATTTGGAGTGATACCAGGGCCTTCGATTAACTATAACTACAATGTTGTTGTAAACTTGTCTATTTCCATTACAATTGGCATGTGCTGTGGTTACTATGATGGGGACTGCAGCTGTCTTTCTTTGTTTGGATCCTTCAGTGAGACAAGATGTTAATTCGGATGATTCCACTGGCATGGGCGGTTGAACAATTATGGATTCATTTGGAGTGATACCGGGGCCTTCGATTAACTATAACTACAATGCTGTTGTAAACTTGTCTATTTCCATTACATTTAAGGTTTATATCATGTTAAGCTGCAGCATTGGTTGATCTCAATTGTAGCCAAAATGTTTTCTCACTAACAGGGTGAGCCTGGGCCACCAGGTCGAGATGGAGAGTCAGGCAATGTTGGACCAGAGGTAGGTCTTTGGTGGTTTCATATTTATTAGGGTCAGTGGTGTTGCACTTGCAGTTATTTGTCACTGCAATGATATTTTAGTTATTTGGTGTAAGTCTTTTTTGTATTTTATCCTGTCCAAAATAACCTGACTCACAGTGTATCCATTGAGAGCAAATCCATAGAGATTTTTCTGATATTATCTCTCATTCTAACTACTGGCTATCTCTCATTCTAACTACTGGCTATCTCTCATTCATACTGTTGGTTATTTGTTATTCTCACTAATGGTTATTCTCTCATTCTGATTATTAATTATCTCTCATTCTCACTAATGGTTATTCTCCCATTCTGATTATTAATTATCTCTCATTTTCATTAATGGTTAAAATGTTTATTTAGTTATTCTGTTTAATTATCTCTCATTCTCACTAATGGTTATTCTGTCATTCTGATTATTAGTTATCTCTCATTCTGATTATTGGTTATCTCTCATTCTCATTAATGGTTATTCTCTCATTCTGATTATTAGTTATCTCTCATTCTCATTAATGGTTATTCTGTCATTCTGATTATTGGTTATCTCTCATTCTGATTATTGGTTATCTCTCATTCTGATTATTGGTTATCTCTCATTTTGACTATTGGTTATCTCTCATTCTGACTATTGGTTATCTCTCATTCTGACTATTAGTTGTCTCTCATTCTGACTATTGGTTATCTCTCATTCTGACTATTAGTCCTTCCTGATGCCAGATCTTTGGCTGTTGCAGTTGTGTTTATTAGATGCTAGTTAAACTACATTCTCATGAGATGAACAAATCTATTATGGTATCCTTGATACAGTGTGGTTTGAGTCTTTGAGTTAAGTATTTCTCTTGCTTTATGTGATGAAAATTATTTATTTATTTATAATTCTTATCTTAGCCATTTTGAGGAAAAGGGAACAGCTGGAATATAATGTGTCAACAGGAAAAATATAGGAAAGGAAAGATAGATGGAAACAGAGAAGAATGATAAAGACAGTTTAAGAGGATAGGAAATTAACAAAAGCCTTAATTTAAAAAGCAAAAAAACAGCTGTTTAGATAGAAAGTTGTGGAGAGGCAGGGTCACCTACACCTTGATGTTCAAGTTATTATTTTAGATATTTTACCATTTCTTTGCCAGGGTCCGGTGGGTCCTCCAGGTGAACAAGGTTTGCCAGGTGTTCCAGGCCTTCAGGTGAGAAAGTTGAACATTATTCATGTCATACGTTTAGCCACAGTTTGCATCACTCTCAATTTTATTAGTGTAAACCGTCATCAAACCATATTCTTTTTTACATGTCTTGTATCATCTTGGTATTAGTGAAATCTAAAGTAAATGAAAAAAAAAATATGTGTCTGTTTGTGGTTGCGTAGATACATATAGACATTGCCAGTGGCGTTGTAGTCGAGATAACCTAGACAATGTCCCCCCACATATTTTTAGAACTCTTTAACCTGTTTTTGTCCCTCCCATCGGCTGGTCGACACCGCATATTCTGCACCAGTCGTTCATTTTTCTTCTGGCCATGATACAGGGAAAGCATTTTGTTTCTTGTGCTAGCTTTAGATTATTTTGTTTTGGATGCGTCATTATTGGTTAGCTATGTAGGACTAGTTTTATTTACTTACATATCTGTGTGTGTGTTTTTCTTTGTTCCTGCTGAAGGTCTATTGAGCTGAAACATTCAAATTTGTGTCATCCATCAATTATGTAAAGTTTTAACCATACAATTTTTTTCTATTTCTTTTTCATTTCTCCTTCATGTTCAGCTTTACTGCAGCTTCACAATTATAAGCATTTATTTGCATTTCTTTGACTTCACCCCTGAAATCTTATTCCTTGTTCAATTTTCTAAATACAGTAATCCCTCAGTTATCGCGGTTAATAGGGACCAGAACCAGCCGCAATAAGTGAAAAACCGCGAAGTAGTGTCACCCTCTCATTTTTAACATACGTACATTTTTTTTGTATGTATAATGTCAATAAGTATATATGAAACCATATAAGTGCATATGTTATCATTAGAATATTAAAGAATAGTTTCAAACATGTAAATAAAATATTAATAGTATAAATAACATACATAAAATAATGTATAAATGATATAAATATGATATAATATAAACTTTTATTTTATAACAAGGTCCATAACTCACCTCCGACAATAGCTTTTCTTCGCTTGATCTTTATAAATGTCGATGAGACACCTCTGCAGTATGGTGGAGGTGAAGAAGATGAAGATGATTTACTGCATAGGTTAATGAGAGCTTTACTGCTCCTCAGATGACGCCTCATCGTTATGTGCTAGGGGTGCTGGATCGTCAATTTTGAATTTTTTAACAATCCGTGATGTACTGAGGCCATGATAAATGAACCGCGAAGTAGCGAGGAATGATATATATTCATATATAATATGTTATGTATTAGACAAATATAAACATGTACATCGATATTTAAAACGATGTCTCTGAAATCTCTTTCATTGCATTCACAACAACCTTCCGTACTGAAAGAGTTAAATATGTGGAGAGTTGGCTTCTGACAACAGAACCAGAAGAAGTCCACTAAAGAAGTGTTAACAAATATGACCTGCAGACACTGTCAACATGAGCATAACTGACTGGGTCCAAGGATATGTCCGGCTGGAAGTAAGCTACAGGAAGCAAACATGATAACTACTAAACTAAGCTCCAACAGAACATGGGCTTGAAGATCGCAGCAACAACTGGGACACAATCCGGACATTGATGCTAAATCTCTCTGATCACAATCTGGACACTGATGCTAAATCTCATAAATCTCTCTGATCACAATCTGGACACTGATGCTAAATCTCATAAATCTCTCTGATCACAATCTGGACACTGATGCTAAATCTCATAAATCTCTCTGATCACAATCTGGACACTGATGCTAAATCTCATAAATCTCTCTGATCACAATCTGGACACTGATGCTAAATCTCATAAATCTCTCTGATCACAATCTGGACACTGATGCTAAATCTCATAAATCTCTCTGATCACAATCTGGACACTGATGCTAAATCTCAAATCTCTCTGATCACAATCTGGACATTGATGCTAAATCTCATAAATCTCTCTGATCACAATCTGGACATTGATGCTAAATCTCATAAATCTCTCTGATCACAATCTGGACATTGATGCTAAATCTCATAAATCTCTCTGATCACAATCTGGACATTGATGCTAAATCTCATAAATCTCTCTGATCACAATCTGGACATTGATGCTAAATCTCATAAATCTCTCTGATCACAATCTGGACACTGATACTAAATCTCATAAATCTCTCTGATCACAATCTGGACACTGATGCTAAATCTCATAAATCTCTCTGATCACAATCTGGACACTGATGCTAAATCTCATAAATCTCTCTGATCACAATCTCATTATCTGTATTTTATTCAGCATCTCTATACATAAAACTGCTCGTCCTTAACGACAGTTGTTTTAACTATTGCATTTTTCTATTTAACTATTATTTATTTATTTCTATATTTTTGGATCATTTAAATTTGTTTGCTATTAATGATTAATGTCCACATTCAAAGTATCATAGATAATCTATCATCCATGGCGGAAAGAATGGAACTTGAAATCAACAGGGATAAAACAAAAATAAAAACACCAGAGGGCAACATATATCTAAATCGTTAAACCTTGGAAAGAGTAGACCATTATGTATATCTAGGTAGTAATATAGATCAAGAAGGTGTAACAAAGAAAGAGATCAAAAGCAGAATAGCAAAAGCAGCAGTGAATTAAAAAAACCTGAACAAAATATGGAAATCAAAAATACTAAACGAGAAAACGAAACTTAGAATATTCAACTAAAATGTATTATCAACTCTTACCTGCGCATGTGAAAGCTGGAAAACAACAAAAGAGATTTTTAGAAAACTAAACACTTGAAAAGTATCTAAGAAGAATAATCTGTATACAATTGTATGAATTCAAGACTAATATATAGAAAAGAAAAATGGCCATGCAACCAACGATCTCATCTACAATTAGTAAAAGAAGATGAACACATGTTGGACATGTGTTGAGAAGAGGTAATAAACAAATTTTAAAACAGGCTTTGCTATGGGAAACATCAGCATACAGGAAAATAGGAAGACCTAAAGAGGTACTAAAAAGAACACTGATAAGAAAAGCAAAGTTGGCAGCTATAGACTCTTTAGCTAAGTTCGAACATCTTGCCAAGAATAGAGATGGACGGGAAAAAACACTACAAGCCCTGTGACAAGTGTGTGCAGCACTGAAAGGATCAAGATAAAGATATACAAAGCAGTAAAATGGAAACTGGGACTGAAGTTCCCACGCACGGATGGATAGTATATATGATACAAACTACTATAACCCTTATTGTATGAGTAAGCAATGTGATGTACATGAGCATTCTGTTAATAATGGAAGTGATACAAGAATGTGAACAACAGAAATCTTTTTACATTTTGTCTAAGGTTATTTTACACTTGTGTCTCTCATGAATTGTCCATGTCTGACACTGGTAGCACAATGTAGGCATAAACAGTGTTATGGATTCTTACCAAAACTGACCTGCAGCTGGAGCACATTGTATGAAAGCATCCCACCACTGAGCAAAAGGGAAACTAGAAAGAGATAGAGACATTAGGTAAATTTGACATGACAACAACTCAAACTACATGACTTGTGTAAAAACCTGAAAGCTGCACTTTACGTCTCTGACACAACACTATATTGACAAATCTATGTCAATAGAAATGAGAAAGAGAATTCATCAGTGCTATATAGAGCAAATTCTGACCCATGGAAGCTAATCATAGACAGTAAACAAACAACTGAAAAGACGATTAGAGACCACAGAGATGGTATTTCTCAGAAGAATGTTGAAAGTTCCCTGCACGGCTAAAAAGATCAACGAGGAAATTCTCAAAAAGGCCAACACAAAAAGGGATCTTGTAAGAAACATCAGAAAGAAACAGTCAACATTTTTCAGGCACATCATGAGAAGAGGAAAGTTGGGATACTTGGTTACAACTGGCAAAATACAGGGAAAGAGAGATCGTGGACAACAAAGATAGAAAATACTAGATAACTTGGTTTTATGGCATGGAAAACAGTCAACAACAGAATTGATGCGATGCAATGTGGATAGAAGATTGTGGAAGGACAAAATCATCTATGCCAACGAGTATGGCACATGATGATGTTTAGCAAGAAGGCAACAACTGCAATATATTGTGACAACTGAAATAATTGAGGGAAGGAAAGATTGAGGAAAACAAAGAGAAAAAATACAAGACAGTTTTAGAGAATGGCTTTGAGTCAACAACAGAATTGAAAAACAATTGTATAGAAATAGAAATTTGTAGAGAGACGTGATCACATACACGAGTAGGCGTTAAATAAACAAAAGAATAGGAATTGCAACAAGCAATTTTAATGCCTTGAAAAATATACTAATTGAAACAAATATCACCAGGGCTAAAACTAAGAATAGCAAAATGTTCTATCTTAACATTTTTGTTTGGTGTAGAAACATGGACATTAGATAAGAAAACAGAACAGAAAATTGAAATCTTTGAAATGTGGATTTATAGAAGAGTGGGAAGAGTTGGATGGAAAGAAAAGAAAACAAACGATGAAGTTTTAAAACGAAAAAACTAAAAATTAAAAGAGAATTACTGAATACAACTCAAACAAGACAAATTAGATTTTTTTGGAGCATGTTAAAAGACACAGCAGCCTACTAAAGGTAATCTTGAAGGGTAAATACACAGTAAAAGAGGCAGAGGCAGACTAAGACAAACATAAAAAAATAGGCAAGTCAGCCTATGACAACCAGCACAATCAAAGAAAGAGACAGAGCGACATGGTGCTTTACGGTAGCCAACCTTCGATGAGGAGTTGGCACTTGATGATGATGTGAAATCATTCATGTTTGTTGAGGTGAGGATACACACATATATGTGTAGATGAGCATTTAACATAAGATATGCTGATGATACTGTACTACCATCAGAAAATCCTAAAGATTTACAGCAATTACTCAATGTAATAAACATGGCAAGCAAAAAATATGGATTAGATATGAATATCAAAAAGACTAAAATTATAATCATAAGGAAAAAAAATTCTAAGACCTACAAATAAATATCAAAGTTGAAGGAAGATACCTGGAGACAGTTCAGAGCTATAAAACCTGGGACATACTATAACCAGTGATGGAAAATGTAAAACTGAAATAAACAAAAGAATAGGTATGGCAAAAAGTAATCTTAATGCTATCAAAAGTATACTAACATCAAAACAAATAACACCAGGGCTAAAACTAAGAATAGCAAAATGTTACATCTTTTCAATATTCCTGTATGGTGCAGAAACATGGACATTAGACAAGAAAACAGAACAGAAATTTCAAATCTTTGAAATGTGCATATATAGAAGAATAGCTAGAATTGGATTGAAAGAAAAGAAAATAAATGATGAAGTTTTAAAACAACTAAAGAAAAGAGATCTACTAAACACAATTAGAACAAGACAAATGAAATTTTTGGGCCACGTTAAAAGACACAACAGCCTACTAAAAGTAATATTAGAAGGGAAAATACAAGATAAAAGAGGCAGAGGCAGACCAAGACTAACATGGACGAGTAACATCAAAAGATGAACAGGTCAGCCTATGAAAACCTGCACCATCAAACAAGAGACAGAGAGGAATGGCGCTCCATGGTAGCCAACCTTCGATGCGGAGAGGGCACTCAATGATGATGATGAGATGATATTTATATTTATGTAGAGGATTAAGATACATATATTTAATGATTTATAATGATTTATAATGATTTGTTTTAGGGAGAGATGGGTATTCCTGGAGACCAAGGTTCTGAAGGTGTTATTGGTCCCAAAGGAGATAGAGGACTTCCTGGTGCCACTGGTCAGCGGGGCCAACCTGGTCCACCTGTAAGTTGTTAGAAATCTGTGCATATTAATGAGGTTTTGGTTCTTGTACATAATGATGCAGAATCTTAAATATAAAGTTAAAAGCGTAAAGAGTCCCGTCACGCCAACTGGCGTATAGGGAATATGGTGTTAGTGACCAGAATTTATATAGACCTCCAGCACATGATTTTTGGGGTAATGTGGTCGGTATTATGCCCGTGCTGCTTTATTTTCCCAGAAAAAAATCTGGTGCCCATTTTGGCTGGGTGAACCCGGAAGCCGTGGATCAGGATCGAACCTGCCCTCTTGTCCTTTGTAGTCTAAATCTTAACTCTTTCCCTACAATCCGCGGCATGGTGCGCCAATTCCGTTTCGGTTGCATACTTTCCGCCGCATGGTGCGCCATGCTAAATTTTATTAGTGTGAACGCCATCAGACCATATTCATTTTACATGTCTTGTATCATCTTGATATTGGTGAAATCTAATACCTTGTTCAATTATCTAAACATTCATATATAATATGTTATATGTTAGATAAATTTAAATATATAGATTGATTCTTAAAACCATGAACAATTTTGTCTCTAAAATCTCTTCCATTGCGTCGATAAAAAGCTTCCGTACGGAAAGAGTTAAATATAGGCCAAGCAAAAGTGAAACAAAAAATTAAAATCTGTGACATGTGAATTGATAGATTCACAGAAAAGAAAGAAAAAAGCTCCGAAGTACAAACATGTCAAGATGATCGTATCCAAGCTGTTTCTTGACATGGCATAACTCGCACATTAGGGTAGGTCTGTGGCTGATAGTAAATGATAACAATTTGTTGGGGTACATAAACCCTGCAGCATGGGAAGAGATAGCTGCAGACAGCAATCTTTGGAAACACACTCTAAAGCTCCAACTCAAGCAAGAAGTAGACAGATTCATAGAAGAAGAGAATGCACGGCGAAATAAAAGAAAAAATAACATTTCTATGGGTGCTGAAAAATCCATAGTCAACTATGACTGACGAAGGCTACTATAGTCAACTATGACTGATGGAGGCTACTATAGTCAAATATGACTGACGGAGGCTACTATAGTCAACTATGACTGACGGAGGCTACTATAGTCAACTATAACTGACGAAGGCTACTATAGTCAACTATGACTGATGGAGGCTACTATAGTCAAATATGACTGACGGAGGCTACTATAGTCAACTATGACTGACGGAGGCTACTATAGTCAACTATAACTGACGGAGGCTACTATAGTCAACTATGACTGACGGAGGCTACTATAGTCAAATATGACTGACGGAGGCTACTATAGTCAACTATGACTGACGGAGGCTACTATAGTCAACTATAACTGACGGAGGCTACTATAGTCAACTATGACTGACGGAGGCTACTAAGTCAACTATGACTGACGGAGGCTACTATAGTCAACTATGACTGATGGAGGCTACTATAGTCAACTATGACTGACGGAGGCTACTACTACTATTTCGGGGTGTGGACTCCACTCCTTCAAACTGTCAGTCTGCAAACGCAAGGTATGGCTCATGCTTGGTCAATGGTGTAATTTATTACCGTCCAAGCCTTGGATATTCAAGATTTTTGTAAATTATTATTTACATTATAAAGACTTAGCTCTGAATGCCTTTCCTGGGGGTATGGTCGTATACAAATAGGCAAGACAAGGACAACACTATAAAATGGAGAGTAGGATCAATAGATGACACTATAGAAGCTTCTGAGAATTATCAATATTCATATGCGCGCACATACACATGCAACATTATTGGAAAATATACTTAATAAATCATTATGTTGTTTCTTAATGAAATTGTTCAAATATTTATTTGAAATATTCTGTGAAAAATGTTATGAGAAGTATTCATCATCATCAAGTACCATGCCTGCTGGCGTAGGTGATCATGTCTCTCCACAACTTTCGATCACGACAGTTATTTATCATTTCTGTTGTTGACCTTCTGCCAAGCCATTCTCTTAAGCTGTCTGGCATCCTTTCTCCTTGCCTCCCTTCACCTCCCTGTCCCTCAACTTTCCCAGCTGTCACAACACACTCTAGCTGTTCTCTTCTCACCTCATGGCCAAAAAATGATGAACGTTTCTTCCCAACACTGGAAACCAGCTTTCCCTTTGCCTTGGCCTCCCTCAAAATGCTTTCACCACTCTTCCCAGCCGTCCATGGTACTTTCAACATTATTCTGCAAAACCACATTACTACAGCCACCAGTGACCCTCTTGTCTGTTGTCACACTGTCCACGATTCACATCCACACGCCAAGACTGGCCCTACATAACATTTAAGAACTCTTTCTCCCGTCTCTACCGTCAAAAATGGACTGCACAGTATCCTCCTCATTTTTATGTATTAAGTATTATTATAATAATAAGATATAATTTGCAGTCTTTTGCACTTCTGTTTGCCTCTTTTGCTGTTATGTTTCCTGTTTCTAATATTCCATCAATCCATCTTTTTCATGGTCAGCCCTTGGGTCTGGTATTCTTATACTGTTTAATGAAGGCTCATTGTGCTGTGTTTTGATCACTCTGACTTGTAACGTGGCCAAATCATTTTATCTGTTGTTTTTTTAATATATTCTATGGTGGGGGTTATTCCTAGATTTTTTCTCTTTATTTCTGATCTTATTGCAGACCACAGTTTCAGAAAAGCTGGGGTAGATTTTTTTCATTTCTCAACAATCCTGTCCAGGCAATGTCATATTTGGCCTACTCTTTTGACTTTCAACTGCTAAGGGTACCCCAACTTGCGCAGAGGAGGATCAGTGCAAGACCAGTCCCATGCTTTTACGAATGCAGCATTGAATGAAAATCATAGAATACTCAGAATGTCTGCAGCTAGATCTTTACTTCTAGAGGTTGATGGTGTGCAGCAAGTATGCTGATTGTTTCTGTAGCTCACAAGTTACATAAACTACAGCTCAATCCTTTCTGTTTCCTACATTCTATCAAACATTTTATTTTTAAATTATTTAATTAAATTATTCATTATTTCAGCATTTATTATGTTCACTTCTAACACTGACCTTCACTTGCAGGGTTCATCTGGCCCACAAGGACACTCAGGCCCACCTGGCCAACCAGGCCCAGTGGTAAGAGCTTCTTTATCCTTTGTCCAATAAAGAAGGGGTAACTTAAAAGAAGAAATTAAGTTACATTATTTGTGAGGGAAAATAGCAAAGTGATAACCTAAGTATTTGTAGTCAAGATATGATTTTATTGGGCATAATGAAAATTAATACTATTATTTATTTGTCTCTCCCCACCACCCTCTCTCTGGTTCTATCTCTCTATTCTGCTCTTTAATTTTAGTTTTTGCTTCTTAGTGATTTCGATGTTGACATATTTTCAGTTGAAAAGTATATCAGTTTTATTTCTTTAGAAAATAATTTCATTGTGAAACCAATTGAGCAAGTTACTGTAATTTTCATTATTATAGGACACTGTTGTCTCTTAAATTTGAAGTAAGCTTTTAGGAGCAATTGAGCTTTATCATCAATATCATGTGCCATGTTGGCTGGCATAGGCGATCATCTCTCTCTACATCTCTTGATCCTTCATGCATGTCATAATTTTTGTTGGTGATCTTTTATTATGTCATTTAGGTGGGCTGTTCCAGATTTTTTCGATTGGTTTTCCTCTGCTTTTCTTTCCATTCATTTTACCTGTTATAGTATTCTCAAAGTTTTCTTTTCACATCACATGCCCAATAAATGTAGATTATCTGTTCTTTATGATTTTGCTATTTCTGGTTTGTCCAGCTCATTTTAAACATTCTTCATTTGTAATTTGTGCTATCCATGGAATTATGGCATTCTTCTGATTAACCACATCTCATCTGCCTCTAATGTTCTTTGCATTGTCTTACTTATCATCCATGACTCACTTCCATAAAGTAGAACAGGTTCAAAGTAGCACTTTAGGACTTGTTTTCTAACATTAATTACCAATGATTTGTTACATAGGTGATTTGTTACATTAGCAAATTGTTACAATTGCGCTTGGAGGAGAGATATAGAATAAGTAAATTAAGGTTTCTCTCCGGGCCTAAAACGTAGAGAATGTTATTGTCCATTTTTTGCAGTGACCAACAGCACATCTTTTTGAGGGCCAATGTGGCAAGTATCACACAAGGCTGCCCTACTTCACCAGAAAAATCAATTACCCAGTTTTTAGGCTGGGTGAACCTAGAAGCCATCAATTGACCTCATCCCTTATCTTTTTTCTTCTTCCTGTCAGCTCCCTGTGGAGCATAGATCTTACATCAACAAACACTTTCCAAGCCCATCTGTTTCTTGCCATACTTTTAAGATTATTACATGTCTTCCCCATCATCTTCATCTCTGCTTCCACCTGTCTCGTCCAAGAATATTTAGGTCTTCCTTTTTGTCTCTTCCCCTGGGGATTCCAAAAAATGACCTGTCAAGTAATACTCTCAGTTGGCTTCTGCAGTATGTGTCCAATCCAGCATCATCATCTTTGTTGTATCTTTTTGTCCACTGGTATTTGACTGGTACTTTTCCATAATTCTACGATAGTAATTTTGTCATGCCATTTCCTTCCTTTTATTCTGCACAAACATCCATTAATGAAGGTTTGCATCTTCGTGATTATCATTTTTGTTAGACCCCTTATTTTTAGTTGTCCATTTCACCAACCTGATAGCCACCATTGCTGGAGGAGAGATAAAAGTGTTTAAAATTTTATTGAACTTTTTTAGTTGTACTTGATATTACAATCGCTTATTGGAAGTATCTTTTAAACTAATAAAACATTAAATCATATAATTTTGTTAAAAGTTGAAAATTTAATTTTTAATGTTTAATTTTTAATGTTTAATTTTTAATGTTTAATTTTTAATTAAGATTTAATGTTTTCAATGTTTTTGTGTGTGCATGTCTGTGTTAGTCACCTCTAGTGACTCGGGCAGATGGTGCTCGTAAACCTGGGAGGGCCGACCATCTAAGGGTAGAATCCCCCTACAGAAAAGATCATCTGCTGCCTTGCAGGAAGATTGGGGACAATCAAAGGCTAAGGAATGCAAACCTGAATAAAATGCTGGCTGAAATCGGATGCACTGGGCCACTGGCGCAGAACACAGTGCAACGTTTTAACGATTGTTCAATCAGAGTGGATCTGGCAGACTCTAATTGTGATGTTTTGTCTGTGGGGGCGTCAACACACTTAACCTGACAGCTAACTTCATGTGAGAGTCTGGGATCCTATTCTGATTGAGTCCTGATCGCAGAGAGAGAGAGAAACTAATATTGCTTTAATTGGATCAACTTCTGAGCTTATAATGACATATTGGATTGATCTACGAAACTCATAGTGAGCTAAGGGTTGTAACTCTTAAACTAATCAAGAGATGCTAATTATAAATCTCGACTAATAATAAGATGCTAGTTCAAAATCTTAAATTAATTTTGCTTATTATTTGCAACTTTTAAATTTATAACAACCTACTGTTAGATCTTTATAAGAAATGATTTGTTGCAACTTTTAAATTGATAGTGATCTATACTTTTCAGCATTTGAATTTACAATATTTTATTTTAACTCTTTTTAAACTTTTTTCTCAAAACTATATGATTTAATGTTTCAACTATTACAATTATATTTATTTGATGTTTCAAATATTACAATTATATTGATTTAATGTTTCAACTTTTACAATTATATTGATTTAATGTTTCAACTATTACAATTATATTGATTTAATGTTTCAAATTTTACAATTATATATATTGATATAATGTTTCAAATTTTACAATTATATTTATTTGATGTTTCAAATATTACAATTGTATTGATTTAATGTTTCAACTTTTACAATTATATTGATTAAATGTTTCAAATTTTACAATTATATTGATTTGATGTTTCAGCTCATAAAACTCACAATAATTTATTGTTTCGGCTGTTAAAATTATATTAACAACTGATTTCTACTTCTAAATTTATAATGACCTATTCTGCTTACAGGGTGAGACAGGAGTACCTGGACCACCTGGTACTCCAGGAGAACAGGGACGAATTGTGAGTTTCCATTTACTGAATTTATTAAGTTATTTGAAATTAGTAACAAAATAATGCTTGTGCAAAGAGTTATTTATTCATAAGTTAGTGTGTAGAGTATAGGATTTAACAGAGACTATGCCTTATCTGACAAGTGGAACAATATTCAAATAGGTAAATGAATTTAAATATTTGGGAACTTTGTTAACCTCAGATGGAAGATGTACAACAGAGGTGAGATGCAGAATGGCTCAGGCAAAAGCAGCTTTCCGAAAAATGAGGAAGATACTTGCAATCCATTTTTGAGAATAGAAACAAGAAAAAGAGTTCTTAAATGTTATGTAGAGTCAGTCTTAACATATGGATGTGAATCATGGATAATAGGACAACAGACAAGAAAATCACTTGGGTCTACTGAAACGTGGTTTTTAATAGAAGAATGTTGAGAATACCATGGACAGCTAAGAAGAGTAATGAAAACACACTGAAAGAGGCCAAAGCAAAATGAGAGCTAATTTCCAATATTGGGAAGAAACAATCATCATTTTTTGGCCATGTAATGAGAAGAGAACAGCTGGAATATATTGTAACAACTGGGAAAATTGAGGGACGAAGAGATAGAGGGAAGTAAAGAGAAAAGATACCAGACAGCTGAAGAGAATGGCTTGGCAGAAGGTCAACAACAGGAATGATAAATAACTGTCGAGATCGAAGGTTGTGGAGAGACATGATCACCTATGCCAGCAGGCATGGTACTTGATGATGATGATGCCTTATCTTCCGTACCTGACATTCATGTGGAATTCTTCTGGTAAAAAAATAAACAAGACAGCCCAATAGAATTGCTATGCAGAACAATTAATAGGGAAGGACTAAGAAACAACCAAGAACTGCAAGAACTAGCAGCAAATCATCAACCATGGATAAATATGATTATGAAAATGATGAATAAATAAATGCCTTACCTTCAATGGAGAAGAGTTGTCAGGAAAACCATCCAAAAAATTGGCCTAGAGAGAAAAGAAGTAGAGAAAAAAAAATATTAAGAAACAGAGATAGATGGAGAGTCTGTGGCCTATGCCCCAAAAATGGGTAAAAAAGAGCTTTGATTTGTTGATTATTGCCATGTCCTGTGTTTGTATCAATGATACTTTATTTATTATTTTCATTTGAATGTTTTGTACTTTCTGCACATGCTCATAAATTTGTGACAACTGCATTTGATTTACTAGAGAGATATCATTTCCAATTACAACCTTTTTTACAGCAATCTAAGTTGTCTAGTTGGGAGATTTTTACCCAGAACTCACACAAGAAAGTTAATAAACAGGAAATTTAATCAACAGGAAAATTAATAAACAGGAAAGTTAATAAGCAGAAAAATTAATAAACTGGAAAATTAATCACATACAATTTGTTTGTTACAGCTTTGTGAATATAAAACAGAACTAAATAATAAAATGTGTAAATGTTCATGTACCATAGAATGAATTAAAGAATAGTGCAAACATAAGAGAAATGACAGAGCATCTAAAAAATCTCCTGTAATCAAGAGCTGAGGGTGATGATATATTGGCCATGTGATGAGAAAAGACAGCAAGAGAATCTCAAAGCAGGCCCTGAAATGGGAACCAGAGGATAAAAGAAAAAGAAGCTGACTTGGAGAAACACTATAAGGAACACTGAAGTGGGAGACAACAACAACAGGCATCACCTCCCTCACTGAAATTGAACAACTCGCCCAGGACAGGAACATGTGGCAAGATACAATGGAGGTCCTGATGCTTGATAACAAAGATTGTCAGAAACAAAGATTCTAGAATTTCTACCCTATGTGCCGTCTTCAGCTCGAAATGACAATAGATAGATAAATATTGATAAATTGTAGAGAGTATAAATGTTGACATTGGAGATCTTAAAATAACTGTTGTAAACCAACAATATAAGTGATAAACAACTGTAGAAATAGAAAGTAGAGGAGAGACATGATCATCTACATCAGCAGGCTTAATACCTGGTGATGACAATTTCATATTCGCAATCTATCACAATCATATAATAATGCAGCTTGTAATTTACCTTCATAATTCAACACCATTCCCAAAAATGAGTTGCTAAATTTATTTCAGGGACCACCAGGACCTATTGGTTTGAAAGGAAGTATTGGAAGCAAAGGCGCGAAGGTAAGCAGAAGTGTCTTTGTCTTTTCAGTGTGAGATGTGTAGAAAATGTTTGGAGAATTGAATACCATTATTGAGTTGTGAACTTTTGCTTGACTTACAGGCATGTTGTTACGAATTTAATTTTTTATTTTTCATTAAAGATGAGCTTTCATACTTTTTTTTTAAAAAATAAGTAATAAATTAGAAAATAACCTATTATTTGTATTCTTATATTTGATATTTTTATATTAATTATTTTCTTTGTTCTGCATAGTGCCATAAGTCATAATGCTAACATATGTATATGACAGTTGAAAATCCACCCAGACTTTAGAAAGGAAATGAAATGTGTTTGCAAAACAAATGTCTACATCGGATCTGAAAAATAAGCTGGAAAGAATACACTTCAAATGAACAGATAAGAGACAAATCAGAACAAGAATATGTGTCAACCTTTATTAGAAGAAGCTTTGTGTTGGAAATACATCATTCATGTCTTCTTTTTCTACCTTTCTGCTCCCTGTGGAGCATAGGTCTTCAACAAACACTTTTCAAATCATTCTGTTTCTTGCCATTCTTTTAAGATCATTCCATGCCTTCCCATCATCTCTGCTTTTATCTGTCTTCTCCAAGAATTCTTTGGTCTTCCTCTTTGTCTTTTCCCTTGGGGATTCCAAAAAAGGGCCTGTTGAGTAATACTCTCAGTTGGCTTCCGCAGTGTGCATCCTATCCAGCGGCATCATCTTCACTGCATCTCTTTATCAGTCATGTGCTGAGAACAAATGAAGAAAAATTTCCCAGTCAGGCATTCATGTGGAAATCATCTGGTGAAAGAAAACAAGGCAGACCAAGAGAATCGCTATACAGAACAATACTACTATGGAAGACTCAAGCACAGGACTAAGAAGCAACCAAGAAGTAGTAACAAATCATCAATCATGGAGAACTATTACCTCCACCCTATGTACCGTCTTCGGCCCGAGAGGAATATGAACAATTGAATAGTGCCCTTGTATCTTGCCAGTGTATTTCAGTTTTATTCAAGATATATTCATATATTCTCTTAATTTGTTAAATCTAAATTATTATTTTTTTTTTTTAATCCAACACTATTTCTCACTGTATTATTTATTAATTTTTTATTTGTCAGTTTAGTTCTTTTTAGTTGTTTCATTTCTTTTCATCATTGCAGACTTTTAATTGGCACCGAAGTCATTTTAGAGTATAATCCCTTAATATATATAAGCGTACATTGTTTATTTATAAATTATTTACACATATTTTTAGAAGCAATGTTACTTTTTGCAGGCTACTATAAATAATTGCCTTGTGCAATACTCCACCAGACTTAATGTAACATGGAAATAATAAATTCAATGGATACAACATCACTTAGTTCTTATGTGTGTGTTTTTTAAAAGGGCCACAGAGGACAAATAGGCAATACTGGACCTGAAGGTCCACCTGGCTCAAAGGTGAACAAGGACCTAGAGGCCCAGAAGGTTCAAAGGGCGATATTGGGGTGCCAGTAAGTCATTGTTTTTTTTACAGTTCTTCATTTATTTACATTTTAATTGGTTTACTTTTATAATTGAATTGCTTGTTGTTTATTTTATTTAGTGAAAGATTGAAAGATTTATATTGTGGTTTTTTCAAATGGGAGAAGTGTAGTTTTTCAAATGTGAGAAGTGTAGTTTTTCAAATGGGAGAAGTGTAGTTTTTTCAAATGTGAGAAGTGTAGTTTTTCAAATGGGAGAAGTGTAGTTTTTCAAATGTGAGAAGTGTAGTTTTTCAAATGGGAGAAGTGTAGTTTTTCAAATGGGAGAAGTGTAGTTTTTCAAATGGGAGAAGTGTAGTTTTTCAAATGGGAGAAGTGTAGTTTTTCAAATGTGAGAAGTGTAGTTTTTCAAATGTGAGAAGTGTAGTTTTTCAAATGTGAGAAGTGTAGTTTTTCAAATGTGAGAAGTGTGGTTTTTCAAATGTGAGAAGTGTAGTTTTTCAAATGTGAGAAGTGTAGTTTTTCAAATGTGAGAAGTGTAGTTTTTCAAATGTGAGAAGTGTAGTTTTTCAAATGTGAGAAGTGTAGTTTTTCAAATGGGAGAAGTGTAGTTTTTCAAATGTGAGAAGTGTGCATTTTTCAAATGTGAGAAGTGTAATTTGTCAAATGTGAGAAGTGTACATTTTTCAAATGTGAGAAGTGTGGTTTTCAAATGTGAGAAGTGTGGTATTCAAATGTGAGAATTGTTTTTTAAAAGTGTGAAGTGTGATTTTTCAAATGTGATAAGTGTGGTTTTCAAATGTGAGAATTGTTTTCAAAAGTGTGAAGTGTAATTTTTCAAATGTGAGAAGTGTGGTTTTCAAATGTGAGAAGTGTGGTTTTCAAATGTGAGAAGTGTGGTATTCAAATGTGAGAATTGTTTTTAAAAGTGTGAAGTGTGATTTTTCAAATATGATAAGTGTGGTTTTCAAATGTGAGAATTGTTTTAAAAAGTGTGAAGTGTAATTTTTCAAATGTGAGAAGTGTGGTTTTCAAATGTGAGAAGTGTGGTTTTCAAATGTGAGAATTGTTTTCAAAAGTGTGAAGTGTGATTTTTCAAATGCGTGAAGTGTGGTTTTCAAATGTTGAAATGTGGTTTTCAAATGTCTTGGTGGCCGAAGAATTAGTGCGTTTGCTACTGACCGGATGTTGCTGGTTTCAGTTCCCAGATGTGATTCATTTTTTACAAACCGACATGGTTTTGGGATTCATCCAGCCTCTGAAAATGGGTTCAAGAGATTTGCAAGTAGGGCAGCCAGGCATGATACTGAAAGTATCACCCGTAACATTTGCTGTCGATCATTAAATAATATAGGACACCATATCATATTCCCTGAATGCTTTAAAGTGTAAAGGGAATCTAATTTTTTGTTTACTAAATGTCACTTTTCTTATGGTATTTATGATAACGACATTGTCATCATCCTCTGTTAGTACAAATGAACACTTGACTGGTAAGAACAACCTAAACTTGGGAATATCTCTTGCGGTAAGTCTAGGGAGCTATTTGATCTATTAAGACACAACTTCTCTTTACTTTAATGGATGTGGCAATGTGTACATTTTTTTTGGCCAACTCTGTGTATATGTATGTATATATATATATATATAAACTATCTGTCTTTCAAACACTGAAGACACAGATTGGCTATTTTAATTTTATTCATGATAATTTTGTAATCAAAACGTGTTATATTTTTAAAGCATTTTAATATCATAACCTTTCATAATTCAGGGCCCACCAGGTCCACGTGGCCCACAAGGACTTGATGGTCAACCAGGTCCACGGGTAAGGCCTTCATATTTCTTCTTTGCTTAAAACTTGTTTAAAATCTATATTTAGAAACAAAATATCCGTTCTCTGTTGTGGATGTTGTTGGTAAGCAGAAATTTAACTTCACAATAACTAAGAAAGTTTTCAGAAATACAAATTTAAAACAATAAACGTCAACAGTTAACGAATAATACGGCCTTCCATGGATATTCTGGATGATGTTTGCCAACTCAGTTAATTTATAAAATTAATTACTCCTCTCTTTGTTGCCAGTAACACATTTAAGTCACTTCACTTTTACCTGACAAATTATCTATACTAGTTTCTTATATCTCTTTTCCACATTTGTAATCCACATATATTCTTCTTCTTCTTCTACCTTTTAACTCCCTGTGGAACATAGGTCTTCAACAAACACTTTCCAAGCCGTTCTGTTCCTTGCCATTCTTTTAAGATCATTCCATGTGATTCCACATACATGCCAAACAATTTATTTATTTTTTCTGTTCATTCATTAAAGTCATTTTAAATGTTTCATTACAGGGCCCTGAAGGTCCAGCAGGTCCAAAAGGAGAATATGTAAGTAAATCTTCACTTGTGTCTATTTACTTTATTTGAAAGTTATGTGAAGTAATTAAGAGGTTTCCCAGAAGAATGTTGAGAGTTCCCTTGACAGCTAGAAAGACCAATGAGGACATTCTCAAAGAGGCCAACACAAAAAGGGAACATTTTTCAGGCACAGCATAAGAAGAGGAAAGTTGGAGTATGTGGTTATAGCTGGTAAAATACAGGGAAAGAGAGATTGTGGATGATAAAGAGAGAGATACCAGATAACTTGGTATCATGGCATGGAAAACGGTCAACAACAGAATTGATATGATGCACTGCAGATCGAAAGTTGTGGAAGGACACCTACATCATCCGGAATGGTGATGTTAACAGTGAATGTTCCATGATGATAACTGATTGTTCCATGATAATAACAGTGAATGTTCCATGATGATAACAGTGAATGTTCCATGATAACAGTAAATGTTCCATGATGATAACTGATTGAGTTATTGAGTTATTTGCAGGTCATCATCATTGCACTCCGAACATGTCCATAGGTGCTCAGATCCCCTCCTCAGCAATTCCCTCAGTGTCCAGCGACTGACGACTCCAGTTCTATGTTGGTTGATAAGTCTTCTTACACGGCCACCAAGTTTCTCATTTCTGGCTGTGCCCATCTTAACTCCCATTTCCATCATCCGAAGAAGCGACGTTGATCTGTGTTTGTCGAAGTCCTGTGCTCTTCCCACATCTCGGAGTGCATTGATGACGTCCGCCCGATCCATCGGTTGCCCGTCCTCAACGACAGCGCAGCTAGCCAACCTGTCCGCTCTCTCATTTCCCCGTACTCCTGCATGTCCAGGGACATAGACAAAGGTGACCTTACGTATTTTGGATTTCTGCAACGACTCTACCCATTGCATGCGTACAAAGCCCGCCTCCACTTTTTTTATCATGCTCATCGAATCACTCAGTATACATGCGTGGATGTAGTCTTGTGACTCTAACCATTTGAATGCCTTGGTCACTGCCATCACCTCCATTGTCATGCTACTCGTGGTCATGGCGTATGCACCACTGTCTTCCTTGGCTATTCTGCCTGCTGAACGTGCTGTAAATGCCCATGCACTTTTTTCGTGTCGTCTTACAGATCCGTCTGTATAGATGACTGCATCTTTCTCATCGGTGTTATCGCAGATGAGACTGTTGACCTCAGCATTAACCACGACTGGGTTCTGTTCCCTACTTTTCCTGTCGAGTGTGACAATACATGAGAAAGTCCCCTTGAATGACGTAGGCACCGGTATCCACTCCTCACCAACGCTGATATTGGTAAGCCCACAGACCTATTGATGACATCTTCTGCTCGGCCCACCCATGATTTGCCTCTTTTTAGCCTGGTACCTTTCTCTGTGTTGAGCACATGGTGCAATGGATGCTCTGTATCTGTACTAATCTTCAGGTATGCTCGTGCTCTCCAGATCTTGATTCTGTCATCCATGGTTGGAAAGTCAAGAAGATACCTCATTGCCACACAGGGAGTGTCCCTCGTACATCCCAGGATAATGCGCATGTATATGTCTCTTCCACAGACGAGAGGAGACATGTGCTGCTGCTATAGATCTGGAGGATGCATACAACAGGGTACCATTTGAATATCTCATGCATATGCTTCTCAAACTGGCGGTGAACCCCTTCCTCATAAGATGGATCGCCGCGGCACTGTTTCAGAGGAAGGTGATACTCAGATGTGGAAGTTGGTCTTCCGAGCCAACATCCATTTGTCCTGGGCTGCCACAAGGCTCACCATTGTCACCAGTTCTATTTAATGTGTACACAATAACGATCACGGCCCAACAGCTGGATGGGAGGGGAAGAACTATGACTTTTGCTGATGATATTCTGGTATATCGACAGGGAAGAGACAGACGGGGAATCGCCTCCACAATGCAAGACGAACTCGATCGCATTTCTTCCTGGTGTGGGGTTTCAGGTGCCTTGGTTAATCCTAATAAAGCATCAGTTTCATGGTTCTCCCTTAACAATCATATCGTTAATACGACCACACCGGTAGTACGAATGGGAGCTGATGAGGTGACCAGGGACAAGTTGATGACATACCTCGGAGTTAAGTTTGATCGCAGCCTGTGTTTTCGGGACCACGTTGACCATGTGATAACAAAATCCCGCAAAGGATTAACCGCCTTGAAGGTCATGGCAGCTGCCAACATCGAGCAGAGGCTACTTACTCTTCTGTTCCAGGGATTAGTCCTCGCACCAATCGAGTATGCCCTGGCCATTCTTACTGTCAGTACGACTCAAATTGATAGGCAGGAGATAACTGATTGTTCCATGATAATAACATTGAATGTTCCATGATAACAGTGAATGTTCCACGATAACAGTGAATGTTCCATAATGATAACTGATTGTTCCATGATAGTAACAGTGAATGTTCCATGATAACAGTGAATGTTCCATGATGATAACAGTGAATGTTCCACGATGATGGCTTGAAGTACTGGTACCAAAATTCTCTTTTCTGACCTCATTGTATGTGTGTTTATCTAATACTGATACTATTCTTTAATAAAATAGTTATTATTTTTATTATTATTTTTATCATCATCATTTTTAAAGATATATGATTTTGTATCTCAGTTGTCTGGTCTAGCAAAGACCATTTGTGAAAGAGGTGAAAAGGAGAGGTAGGCATAGCAAGTGATGAGAAGATAACATCAAACAATGGACTGGCCTCAACTTTGCCCAAAGAATGACTGAAGATAAATGGAGAAGTGTTGTGAGGTATGTCAGTGGTGCCACAGTGACCCCTGGGGTATGAAGAAGTAGAAGTAGATATTTTTATAAATAAATCTACTTCTATGATCAAATTTGCTGTACATTTAGACCAGCATGGGTCACGAACGAGATGATGTGTTTGAGGTCTTCAGTAGTACCCCATACCTTGTCATGCAGGGGTTGTTTCTGTGGGCCATATTTGTGTTCCTTGGGTGTTGAGAGTGCTGCAGTCCTGTAGGATATGCTCTGGTGTTTGTCCGGATGTTCCACAGTCACATGTTGTAAAGGCGCTAAGTCCTATCTTATGTAGGTGTACTCTGAGGCCACAGTGACCGGTTACCAAACATGGAAATAATGTCCACCCCTATGGTCTGTTTTCAGAAAAGGCAGAATATGATTTCAAATCTTACAGAATGTACAAACCAGTGCAAAAGAAATACTAATCAACGGAGGCAGCTCCAAGTTATCAAATCTTCATCTCTCTCAATGAACAGGATACCACTGTGCTGCTGATCCATGAAACCAGCATCCAAAAGTAATAGAATGAAGAAACATTTATAAGTGTAAATTATAATTACTTTCATAGTCGATAATGAAAGGCATTGTTCCTGGGTGACACATCAGGGTGGACCATGAAGAAGGGGATTTCAAGACATCAAAGAGACCTTGAACTTGACAACAGAAGAAGTGGGAGATCTGGCTAGAGACAGGGATTCTTTCAGACGGGCTGTGGTGAATGCAATGTTCTGCAGGAGATCTGGCTAAAGACAGGGATTCTTTCAGATGGGTTGTGGTGAATGCAACGCTCTGCGAAGGACATGTGACCTGATGATGATCATAGTTCACCAAACATTCATATTATTTGTAGACATTAATGAACAAAATTATTGAGTATTAATGATGTTATGTTTCTCATTTTTCAGGGAACTACTGGTCCAAAGGGAGAAATGGGACCCCCAGTAAGTTTTTTAAAAAATTAGTAATAGTGCATGAACAATAATATTGAGCTTTTGTCAATAAATAAATTACTTTCAATTTAAATAAGTAAAGAAATAGTGTCAGTTGTAATCATTAGTTCTAGGCAGCACTGACTATTTTGTTTAAGCTAAATTACAGCACTGACTATTTTGTTTAAGCTAAATTGCAGAACTGACTATTTTGTTTAAGCTAAATTACAGCACTGACTATTTTGTTTAAGCTAAATTACAGCACTGACTATTTTGTTTAAGCTAAATTGCAGCACTGACTATTTTGTTTAAGCTAAATTACAGCACTGACTATTTTGTTTAAGCTAAATTACAGTACTGACTATTTTGTTTAAGCTAAATTGCAGTACTGACTATTTTGTTTAAGCTAAATTACAGCACTGACTATTTTGTTTAAGCTAAATTGCAGCACTGACTATTTTGTTATGCTAAATTGCAGCACTAACTATTTTGTTTAAGCTAAATTGCAGCACTAAACTATTTTGTTTAAACAAAATGAAAACTGATGTTTTCAATTAAGCTAAATGACAACATTGTCTATTTCGTTTAAGCTAAATGACAACACTGTCTATTTCATTTAAGCTAAGTGACAACACTGACTATTCGTTTAAGCTAGATGACAACACTGACAATTTTGTTCAAGCTAACTACAGCAATGACTATTTTGTTAATGTTAAAAGAAAGTACTTTTTACTTTGTTTGAACGAAAGTACAAAAATGGTTATTTTGTTGAGGTTAATGTGAGCAATTATTTATTTATTTATTTTATTCATAATTGATACTGTCTGAGAGTTGACGTGGAAAATTCTCATTACTTTAACCAGGGTCCAGCAGGTCCACCAGGAGAGTTTTTGGAGTTGCCCCTCAAGGTCTTGTAACGAGAGATGACCAAAGTGATGAGAACGTAGCTGAGAGGAGGAGGCGAAGGAGGAAGAGGAGATCTACTGATGGACAAGATATCAATGATGACTTGGCAAGTGTTAGTGCCAGACTCCTGGGCAAACAGCAGGATGGAGTGGAAATCCAGGTACCTATTTTTTGGTCTTTATTTTCCTCTCAGTTATTGTTTTCCTGATTTTATGTCTCCAGTTTGAAATATTAAAATTCTCATATTTTGTTGTGTTTCATCCACACTTGATTTCATTTCTGTCTGTCCTGTAAGTCTCACCTGGAGACTCCAAAAGGGCCTGTTGTGTAATACTCTCAGCTGGCTTCCGCAGTGTGTGTCCTATCCAGTGCCATCGTCTTCGCTGTATCTCTTTATCCACTGGTATTTGCCTGGTACATTTCCATAATTCTATGTTAGTGATTTTGTCCTGCCATTTCCATCCTTTTATTCTGTGTAAGCATCCATTAATGAAAGTCTGTATCTTCATGATTGTCAATTTTGTTGTTCTCCATGTTTCACAGCCATATAATAGGACAGACTTAACATTTGAGTTGAAAATTTTAATTTTGTATTTAACCTAATTTCTTTGTATTTCCATAATGTTTCCCGGTGCAATGAAAGCTCCTCTTGCTTTTGATATCTTTACTTTACTACTTACAATAACACTGACTACAATAACACTGACTACAATAACACTGACTACAATAACACTGACTACAATAAACCTCACAAACACTACATACTAGAAGAACATCTATTAACGATGATTTTTTTTTCCTGTAGGTCGGGGAGGTCATCCAGGAGATCTCTAAAGTAATGCTGAATCACATTGACATTCTGAAGAAAGATGTTGACAGTATCAGGTACCAGAAGAAAGAGAGAGAAACCAGCTTTGTCTTGCAATGAAATTAAACTGGGGCACCCAGAATACAAAACTGGTGTGTGGACATTTGAGAATAGCATTGAATAGTCTGTATAATGCATGAAATGTCAAGTAACTTCTTTCTGTTGTGTTATTCTTCTTTCTTCATTCCTCTTGTACCCATTCCGATGTTGAGGGAGACACACAGTTCTGGTTCCCGTCCTTTTGGCTGCTTCATTGTCAATTGATATTGTTGTAACATTTCTTTCATACTATCTGTCCATCTTATTCTGGGTCTGCTTCTTGCCAGAAAGTATCAATACTTAATTGAGTTTGTAATTATTAAGTTTTTCTAATCCAATTGTTTGAAGGATTTGATATTTATAAATTTAAATGAGATTAAGATGTAAAAATTAGAGAAACTAATCTTGTATTTGATCTACTGACAAAATGAGTAATTAATTCACCTTGTGGCTACTGGGGTCTGCATGGTGATGGGAGAAAAGAATAGAGCCACTGTTACCTGCAACGCTTGTTGTAAGAGGCAACTAAGGAGGTTTGGAATTGTCACTGTGTAGTCGAGTAGAACATGCATGGAGTGACCTTGTCAACGGAATTTACCAATGCATTGTGGGAAATGCTGTGACAAGTGATGAAGCGGTTATGGGAAATTCCTGACTGCAATGAAATTGACTCCGTAGATAGAGTAGAATAGAATAATAAATTATAATTGTATTGTCTCAATTGTTCTTCATCAAAATCTCCTTCTTACTAATGAGAGCTCTTCAGCTGTGACATTATCATCAGATAACTTGCACATTGAAGGATATCACTCTTTGGACTCCCAGCCTAAATGTTACTCATAATCTAAATGTTACTCATAATCTAAATGTTACTCATAATCTAAATGTTACTCATAATCTAAATGTTACTCATAATCTAAATGTTACTCATAATCTAAATGTTACTCATAATCTAAATGTTACTCATAATCTAAATGTTCTCATAATCTAAATGTTACTCATAATCTAAATATTACTCATAATCTAAATATTACTCATAATCTAAATGTTACTCATAATCTAAATATTACTCATAATCTAAATGTTACTCATAATCTAAATGTTACTCATAACTCATAATCTAAATGTTACTCATAATCTAAATATTACTCATAATCTAAATGTTACTCATAATCTAACAATTACACTACCTGCCTCAGTCTGTGTTGTATGTCAAGGATCTTTGATGTCTTGGTCTCATGAACTTTACTTTCTCCTCTACTTTCCTCCTTTTTCCAGAAACTATATCCTCCATTATTGTTCTTTCAAGGTTTCTATGGAATTTGTAAATTAATTCCGCCAGGAAGAAAACTAGTAAATCAATTAATCTAGGAAGAAAACTAAGTAAATTAATTCAGCCAGGAAGAAATCTAAGTAAAATAATTCAGCCAAGAAAAAAACTAAGTAAATTAATTCAGCCAAGAAGAAAACTAAGTAAATTAATTCAGCCAGGAAGAAATCTAAGTAAAATAATTCAGCCAAGAAAAAAACTAAGTAAATTAATTCAGCCAAGAAGAAACCTAAGTAAATTAATTCTGCTGGAAGAAATCTAAGTAAAATAATTCAGCCAGGAAGAAATCTAAGTAAAATAATTCTTCTTGGAAGAAATCTAAGTAAATTAATTCATCATCATCGTGTGCCTTCTCCACAACAAAGGTTGGCTACCATGGATCGCCATTCTACTCTGTTTCTTGCTTTGATGGTGCAGGCTGAAGTTATAAATTCAGCCTGGAAAAAATCTAAGTAAATTAATTCAGCCTGGAAGAATTCTAAGTAAAATAATTCATCTTGGAAGAAATCTAAGTAAATTAATTCAGCCTGGAAGAAATCTAAGTAAAATAATTCATCTTGGAAGAAATCTAAGTAAATTAATTCATCCAGGAAGAAATCTAAGTAAAATAATTCATCTTGGAAGAAATCTAAGTAAATTACTTCAGCCTGGAAGAAATATAAGTAAAATAATTCAGCCTGGAAGAAATCTAAGTAAAATAATTCATCCAGGAAGAAATCTAAGTAAAATAATTCATCCAGGAAGAAATCTAAGTAAAATAATTCATCTTGGAAGAAATCTAAGTAAAATAATTCATCTTGGAAGAAATCTAAGTAAAATAATTCATCTTGGAAGAAATCTAAGTAAAATAATTCATCTTGGAAGAAATCTAAGTAAAATAATTCATCCAGGAAGAAATCTAAGTAAAATAATTCATCTTGGAAGAATTCTAAGTAAAATAATTCAGCCTGGAAGAAATCTAAGTAAAATAATTCATCCAGGAAGAAAATAAGTAAATAAATACAGTCAGGAAGAAATCTAAATAAATTACGACAGCCAGGAAGAAAACAGCAAATGCAATTTGACTACACAGAATGTGACAAAGATTAATTCTTTTGCACATAATTGTGAATAAATTAATTTTGTTTGAAAGAAGTAGCTAAAGTTAATTACCTCCCATTTGTCAGGTTGGTACTGGATTGATGCAAACACAGGCTCTACAGATGATGCTTTCCAGGCCTGGTGTAACATGACAGAGTTTGTTGCTGAGACTTGTGTCTACCCCACTCCAAAAACAAAATCAGTAAGATATTTGTTGTGTTCTCACTGTAATAATCACAAAATCAGTAAGATATTTGTTGTGTTCTCACTGTAATAATCACAAAATCAGTAAGTCATTTTTATTGCTCTCACTGCATAAATAACCAAATCAGTAAAACCATTTTATAGTTCTCACAGCATAAATAACCAATCAGTAAAACCATTTATTGTACTCACTGCATAAATAACAAAATCAGTAAAACCATTTTATTGTTCTCACTGCATAAATAACCAAATCAGTAAAACCATTTTTATTGTTCTCACTGCATAAATAACCAAATCAGTAAAACCATTTTTATTGTTCTCACTGCATAAATAACCAAATCAGTAAAACTTTTTATTGTACTCACTGCATAAATAACCAAATCAGTAAAACTTTTTATTGTTCTCACTGCATAAATAACCAAATCAGTAAAACCATTTTTATTGTTCTCACTGCATAAATAATCAAATAAGTAAAACCATTTTATTATTCTTACTGCATAAATAACAAAATCATTATTCATTTGTTGAAAGTTGTGGAGAGACATGATCACCTACACCAGCAGACACGGTACTTTATGATGATGATACATATATTTAGCTGTTATTGCTATCCCTAATATTCTTCCGTAAAATTTCATCTAAATGAATTTATTTACATTTATTCAGGCTTGTGAAATAATAAAGTCTTTTTTCTTCTTCTTCTTCTTGTACCTTTTTAGCTCCCAGTGGAGCATAGGTCTTCAACAAACACTTTCCAAGTCGTTCTGTTTTTTGCCATTCTTTTAAGATCATTCCATGTCTTCCCCATCATCTTCATCTCTGCTTCTATCTGTCTTCTCCAAGAATTCCTTGGTCTTCCTCTTTGTCTTTTCCCCTGGGGAAAAGTCTTTATCTAGTTCCATGGATTCTGTCTCCAATTTACTGTATGATTGTGAGTGTGTCTATATATATATATATATATATATATATATATATATATATATATATATATATATATATATATAAATACTTCTTCTGCTATGATTATTATACTATTATCATAAATATATGGGTTCCCTGTCTAGCTGTTTAGATGGTAATCCTAAGCAACACATTCATATAAGTGATACAATCTGTATTCCCTGCTTTAAACCTGTTTATTCACAGAGGAGTCAGACAAGGAGTCAGACAAGGCTGTGTTCTGTCACCAGATTTGTTTTCACTTTGCAGCGAACATAACATATTGTGAGATCAATAGTAGACAAAAGAGGAATTGAAGTCAACGGTCACAACATAAATAATTGCGATATGCGGATGACACAGTCTTAATAGCAGAGACAGAGAATGAACTACAAGAAATGATAGACATAATAGTAAAAGAAAGCATAAAGAAAGGTCTCATTCTGAATAGTAAGAAAACAGAAGTAATGGTCATATCGAAGAAACAGTCATCACCAGCATGCAGCATAAAAATAAACAGGACAAATTTGAAACAAGTGCAACTCGTCAAATACTTGGGCACAATAATAACATCAGATGGAAGATGTACGACAGAAATAAAAAGCAGAATAGCTCAGGCTAAAATAGCATTTCAGAAATTGAAAAATATCTAATGCAACAAATCTATGTCAATAGAAATGAGAAAGAATGTTCATCGGTGCTATATAGAACCAATTCTGACCCAATGAAGCGAATCATGGACAGTAGATAAACAAATGAAAAGACGATTAGAGGCCACAGAGATGGGATATCTCAGAAGAATGTTGAAAGTTCCCTGGACAGCTAAAAGACCAATGAGGAAGTTCTCAAAGAGGCCATCACAAAAAGGCAACTCCTAAAAAACATCAGAAAGAAACAATCAACATTTTTCGGGCACGTCATGAGAAGAGGAAAGTTGGAATACTTGGTTACAACTGGCAAAATAAAAGGAAAGAGAGATCGCGGATGACAAAGAGAGAAAATACTGGATAGCTAAACTAAAAACTGGGAGCCAATTCCTACTGCTCTTGCCTCTCTCATCAATGTTCTTCTCAGTGTCTCTGGGTCTTCCTCTTTTCCTCTTACCTGTTGTTTCCCACATGAAGGCTTGCTTTGCTATTCGGTTATTATCTCTTCTCATCACATGTCCAACATATGACCATCGTCTTTTCTTTATTACTGAAGATATTAGTGGTTGGTTGACGATTTCTCTAATTTCCTCGTTTGCTTTGAATTCGTTCCACGCTATACCAAGTATTTTTCCTTAGACATTTATTTTTGGATGCGTTCAGCTTTGTTACTAAGTTTTGTGTTTGTGCAGATGAGTTTTGATTTCCACAACTTTTCAAGGCTTCTGAAAGACATTGCTGCTTTAGCTATTCGGATTCTAATTTCTTTACTTGTATCCCCTTCTCGATCAATGTGACTACCAAGATAGATAAAGCATTGAAATTACAGTGAAGAAAACATAGAGAAATGCAGTGAGGAAAACAGAGAAGGACTTTGTACATCACTGTTTATTTTTTGTTTCTCCAGGCAGAAGAGCGCTTTTATGATAAACAACAGAAGTCAAAATACTTCAGTGATATGCCAGGAGGATTTATGGTAAGTTCAGTTTATCTGACTGATTTTTTTAGCAATTAAATGATTGCTTGACTGACTGATTTACTTGCTAAATGATTGCATGACTGATTACATGAAAGATTGGACAGAATGTTTGATTAATTGAGTGATTAAATGGTTGACTAATGTAATGATTGCTTGATTGACTGATTAACTTAATAAAATGTTTGTTTGACTGATTAGATTATTATTTTGACAGATTGATTGATTGATTATAATTTGTAGCCTCTTGTCAAAGACACAAGACATATTATTTTCATTCAGAAATACAGGAATTCTACATCTCCAAACATGGTTATTTTGGATATTACATTAGAGATGTAAATGGAGATGTTATTTGGTTATTTCGTTATGGAAGGCCCCGGTATCACTGCAAACGAATTAAAATCCATAATTGCTCAACCGCCCGTGCCAGCGTAATCATCCGAATTAATATATCATCTCCCAAACAAAGAAAGGTAACTGTAGTCTTCATCGTAGCAGTCTCAGCACATGCCAAAAGACATAAGGCAAAACCGCGCAGAAAGTGAACACAGCCAACGGTTCCCTGTCATACAATGTCATCACTCATCGTAAACTATTGGAATATCGAAACATGATCAAAACAGATGAGACACACAGCTCACGGTGTGCACAGAGCACTTAACTCAGTAGCTCCTACAACAAGCCGGACTTGGAATATGAGGAAACTGTAATGGAAATGTGTTTCTATTGAAGAATGTTGAGAAGCCATGAACATAGGGAAGAACATTGAAAATATTATGGACATATGGAAGAATGTTGAGAAGCCATGAACATAGGGAAGAACATTGAAAATACCATGGACATATGGAAGAATGTTGAGAAGCCATGAACATAGGGAAGAACATTGAAAATACCATGAACATATGGAAGAATGTTGAGAAGCCATGAACAAAGGGAAGAACATTGAAAATACCATGGACATGAATGTTGAGAACACCATGAACATATGGAAGAATGTTGAGAATACCATGGACATACGGAAGAAAGTTAAAAATACCATGAACATATGGAAGAATGTTGAGAAGTCATGAACATAGGCAAGAACATTGAAAATACCATGAACGTATGGAAGAATGTTGAGAAGCCATGAACATAGGGAAGAACATTGAAAATACCATAGACATATGGAAGAATGTTAAGAATACTATGGACATACGGAAGAATGTTAAGACTACTATGGACATATGGAAGAATGTTAAGAATACTATGGACATAAGGAAGAATGTTTGACAATACCATGGACGCGAATGTTGAGAACACCATGAACATATGGAAGAATGTTGAGAATACCATGAATACATGGAAGAATGTCGAGAATACCATGAACATATGGAAGAATGTTGAGAATACCATGAACATATGGAAAAATGTTGAGAATACCATGAACATATGGAAGAATGTTGAGAATACCATGAACATATGGAAGAATGTTGAGAATACCATGGCCATATGGAAGACTGTTGAGAATATCATAGACATGAATGTTGAGAATACCACGAGCATATGGTAGAATATTAAGAATATCATGGACATAAGAATGTTGAGAATACCATGAACATATGGAAGAATGTTGAGAACATCATAGACATGAACGTTGAGAATGCCATGAACATATGGAAGAATGTTGAGAATATCATAGACATGAACGTTGAGAATGCCATGAACATATGGAAGAATGTTGAGAATATCATAGACATGAACGTTGAGAATGTCATGAACATATGGAAGAATGTTGAGAATATCATAGACATGAATGTTGAGAATGTCATGAACATATGGAAGAATGTTGAGAATATCATAGACATGAATGTTGAGAATGCCATGAACATATGGAAGAATGTTGAGAATATCATAGACATGAATGTTGAGAATGTCATGAACATATGGAAGAATGTTGAGATTACCATTAACATATGGAAATATGTTGGGAATGCCATGGACATATTGAAGTTTTAATGAAGATGTCATAAATGACACCAGTTTTCAAAGAGAACTTTGAACGGCATTAGTTTCAGGCAGTTTGCCTACTTTGATCAATCCTGTGAGAAGAAATAAGATTGAAAATATTTTTGAAATGGTAAATGTACAAAGAAAGAGGGACAGATAAAACACAGACAACAAAAATATTAGACAGTTCAAAAACCGGGCAAGTGGTTAACATAATAAAAAGGGAGACGAACATTTTCATGACAGTCTTTGATGGACACCTGTATTGATCATCACTGACACAGCAAGAACACTGGTTGTATTGACAAGGAAGAGCTTTCATGCGAGGAATCTATGCTAGAACAAATAACTTGTTTGTGGTTATTCAGTCACTGCAGGAAATGCCAAGCATGTGACTCAAACAACATGCATGAAATATGTTTGTTCTATTTTTGTTTGAGGTCAACCGGGTTGACATTTCATTGGAGATAAACATCTCTTCCTCCTATGATTTGCTGATATTTCATTGACAGAGACGTGTGCTTTAACACAACAGATGATTAACTGAAACATAAATATCTCACAGCTGTTTGTCGTTGATGCTTTAGTTAATTTGTTCAATTGTGTCTTTCCAGAAAAATAAATAACTAATCTTCTCTAGTAAGCATTCAAAGTGATTAGAAGAAATTGTGTCATAAAACGTAACACAAAATTTGTAAAATTGTATATTTCATCCCCTGAAACTCTTATATTTGCTGCTCTTTGATCTTTTTATTGAGAGCATTAACTACTGAAAGATCAGTCATACACAAATATATAATTTAGCTAAAAATTGTGCATGTGCGGTGTCACCAATTGAAATCACTTTAAAATATCAATATTAAGAATGAGTGAAACTTAGGGTCAAGGCAAAGAAATGCATACAATGATGTGAAGCTGCAGTAAAGCTTATTGTAATGGGGAGAAATGACAACAAAATATAGACAAAATAAAACGATATGGGTAAAGCTTTACATAATAAGTGGACGACCCAAATTAGAACGATGTATCGGCTCAATGAAAATTTAATTGAATAATAAAATTGAACAAAATAATATTGAGCCTTAAAGTCGTTCTAATTTGTGTTAAAGCTTTACATAACAAGTGGACGACCCAGATTAGAACGGTGTATCGGCTCAATTAAAATTTAATTGAATAATAAAATTGAACAAAATAATAATGAGCCAAAAAGTCGTTCTAATTTGTGTTAAAGCTTTAACTAAACCGTTTTCTTTTTCTCTCCATATTTTTGTTCATTTCTCCTGAGTGGAACTTACTAGACTTGAGACATTTCACCTGTAAATAAATACTGCAAAATGTTCAAAATTATAATTAAAATGCCACTTTGAGATACAAATAAAGAACTGTAAAATGTTTTTTTACATTTGAAATGATGATTATATAGAATGTGCTCTTTTAGTGTATTTTGAGTGCCTCCTGTTTTATGCTTAAAGTCTTATCTTCTTCTTTGCATAGATCCGCTACATATCTAGCGTTCAGATGAATATGTTGAGGCTTTTGTCTGAGCGGGGAACACAGAAATTCACCTACTACTGCTCCGGGTCTGTAGCCTGGTATGATTCCAAGCTGAACAATTACAAGAATGCCATTAGTCTTATTGGTGACAATGATTATGAATTTAACACAGCAAAGTTTGATGCCAAACAGATCATTCATGATAGTTGTAAGGTGAGAGAAAACAACATAATATTTATCTGTTTGCTAATAATTAAGGTTAATTATCTGGTTGTAGGGGAGCTGCGATAGCTTAGTGGTTAGTGAACTCGACTAAAAAGGGCAAGAGGAATGGTTCAATCCTGACCGACGGCTTCCGGGTTAACCCAGCCTTAAATGGGTACCGGGTTCACCCAGCCTTAAATGGGTACTGGATTTTATCTGGGAAAGTAAAGTGGCACGGGCGTAATACCGACCACATTACCCAAAAAATCATGTGCCGAAGGTCTGTAAAAATTATGGTCACTATCACCATATTCCCTATATGCCACTTAGTGTGACGGGGGCTCTATACTCTTTTATTTACTTATCTGGTTGTGGAAGATTGTTCTGTTGGAAATAATCATGACCTGATGACACATAACCTGCAGGAAGCAGGCAGGAATTTGATTTGGAGGCTGGAATGGCTTTTTTTATTTTCTGATTTCTGCTGGAGAATTTGGATCTTGTCCATTTAGAAGAATTTCAGTTCTAGGTCTTCTGTCTATCCTAGAAGAATTTCAGTTCTTGGTCTTCTGTCTATCCTAGAAGAATTTCAGTTCTAGGTCTTCTGTCTATCCTAGAAGAATTTCAGTTCTTGGTCTTCTGTCTATCCTAGAAGAATTGTAGTTCTAGGTCTTGTATCAATTGACCCACAAATGCTGAGATTAACAGGAATAATATTTAAGAAAACATAACCTCTAAACAACTGCATGATGATTCCACTGGACCTGTGTCCTTTATTCTCAGACAATCATTAACCGTTTCCCACCTGCAAACTTCTAGAATGATATCACTTCATCACAAGTACTCTAAAATTTGATGAGTAGCTGGTTCACGATTAATAAAAACAGCTATTCTAAGATTTAATAAGGCATGGTACACAATTAATGCAGCTAATCCAAGAGTATTTATCAAACTCTTGGCCCTCCTGAAGTCTTGTGAACAGATCATAAATGGCAGCAGGTTATTTTTCATTTCTCTGAGATTTTACCTCTTCATTTTCTGTTGTTCTGTGTAAGATGGAGGACCACTTTATTTTCTGTTGTTCTATGTTTGATGGTTGAACCACTTTATTTTCTGTTTTTTTGTGTGTATTTTTGATGGTTGAACCACTTTATTTTCTGTTTTTCTGTGTTTTTTTGACAGTTGAACCGCTTTATTTTCTGTTGTTCTGTTTTTGATGGTTGAACCACTTTATTTTCTGTTTTTTGTGTGTGTGTTTGATGGTTGAACTGCTTTATTGGCTATTTTTCTGTTTATTTTTGAAGGTTGAACCACTTTATTTTCTGTTGTCCAAATTTTGTATGGTTGAACCACTTTATTTTCTGTTGTTCTATGTTTGATGGTTGAACCACTTTATTTTCTGTTGTTCTATGTTTGATGGTTGAACCACTTTATTTTCTGTTCTATGTTTGATGGTTGAACCACTTTATTTTCTGTTGTTCTATGTTTGATGGTTGAACCACTTTATTTTCTGGTTTTCTGTGTGTCTTTGATGGTTGAACCACTTTATTTTCTGTTCTATGTTTGATGGTTGAACTACTTTATTTTCTGTTGTTCTATGTTTGATGGTTGAACCACTTTATTTTCTGGTTTTCTGTGTGTCTTTGATGGTTGAACCTCTTTTTTTATGTTGTTCTGTCTTTGATGGTTGAACCACTTTATTTTCTGTTGTTCTATGTTTGATGGGCTCCCTCAATGAGATAGAGCTGCTTACACAGAACAGAGATAAATGGCGAGATTTTATAAAAGATCTTCAAAGGATTGAAAACTGCTCAATTAAAAATTTAGATAAGAGAAAGATTATCTAGGTTTATGCCCTCAAGCCAACTACGGCTCGAAAGGTCAAAAGATAGACAGATATGTTTGATGTTGAACCACTTTATTTTCTGTTGTTCTGTATTTTTGATGGTTGAACCACTCTATTTTCTGTTGTCCTGTTTTTTTTATGGTTGAACCACTTTATTTTCTCTTGTTCCATGCGTTTTTGATGGTTGAACCACTTTATTTTCTGTTGCTCTTTGTTTGGTAGTTGAACCACTTTATTTTCTGTTATTCTATGTTATTTGATTGTTGAATCACTTTATTTTTTGTTGTTCTATGTGTTTGATGCAACATGTGGTTCCAACAATTTTTCTAATGCTGTAACATCACCTTCTGTCATTTATCATCTGTTGTTAATTTACTATTTTGATGTTCTAGTGCTCTATATATGTGAATGAACATCCTCTAGAACAGGCCACTGCCTGCTAGTAACTACCATCAGAAGAAGGAAGACTATAAGCAAACAATCAGACAGAAATCATGGGCAGGGTAGACTTAACAGCTCTGATCAGCATACACTTAATGAAAATGAAAACTCATATGTTGAACAAAGATCCTGTCTTCTAAAAAAAAAATAGATTATGTCAGACATGTTGCAAGATTAAGGTAAATATTAGGAGGCATACACAAACACAGATGTTGACCATGCACATTTTGAGAGCAGGACAGTGTATCAAATTTTCATGATCTAAAGAGCTGAATTAAGAAGAAAATGTTTGTGTTTTGGTAACAGTTTATGTGTCGTATCTAATAAACAATTTAAATAAAAGATAGATAACTGTTTGAATGTCTCTCAACAGGACAAGGGACAGAATGGTTTCACAACTTTTGAAATTTCAACTAAAAAACTTGAAAGGCTTCCTATAGTCAGTTTCCAGCCTCTAGATTATGGAGAATCATGGCAGAAATTTGGATTTGAGGCTGGTCCTGTCTGCTTCCACTAATCAGGATTGAGAACAGCATCTGCACTGCTGTCTGCCTTATTTTACTAACTTTGCTAGGGCTCTGACATTTGTAGTATTTATGTGTTGTTTGGTCTCACATGACTGCTGTACTGTTATGAGTGCCTTTACTTGTTTAAAAAACCTGGCATGTAAGCATCATCTAGAGATCTTGTCTATTGTTTCCACATAAAATTATATTATACATCACTATTTCAACATTAAATACACATTTCCTATGTTACCTTTGTACAGTTTCATCTTAATTTTCCTGTTTAGTCATTATTGACTTATATTCTTATGGTAATGTTTGTACCACTAAAATAACAAATAGCACTTTTATATTAAAAGCGTTTTAAATTGTTTTATTTTCAAACTAATCCTCATTTAGTTATGATTTGTTATTCAGATTTCTTGTTCCTCTTTGTTTTGTTTGTTTCCTTGGAATTCTCTGATCTTTCACAGTTAGTTTATAGTGCCATTATTGTTTTAATTCTCTCATGTACCAGCCTTAATTGTTTGTACATGATATTCAGCAATGTAGTTAACTTGTGATACAAGCAGCTTATCCAGGCAAGTCAGTGGTGCTTCTTTATTCTCCATTAAATCTGACATATTGTTCTTTTCAGTGTATAAGATGTGTACTTCTGAATGTAAAAATAGTAAGGAAAATTTAAAAATTAGCACTTTATGTTTTCTTCTATATAGCTATTTTTTTATGTTTTTACAAATCAATTATTATTTTCTAGCATATTAAATTGTTTTATAATAATTATAATTTAGCTAGAACAGATAATTCAAATATATAGATTCAAAACATTGGGAGAAGAAAATTTGTTTTTTTTTATACTTCCATTTTAATAAGATGCCTGTATAATGAGATTATGAAGCAAATACAGAGTTCAAAAAGTGTTGAAACTGGTCATGTTTTCTGTACAATTTAGAGGCACCTATGACATGCCACATTGTATCAATGGTTTAATAATAGAATATTCTAAAGGCAAAGTTTGTTTAGCTTGAATGTACCATGTTCAGTGTGTCTTTACATATATAGGCATTAGCATATTCTATGTTTTTCTGAATTCAAATGCTAAAATGATCATCTATGTTAAAATGACAACTTGACATCCACTGGGTAAAAGTTGTTTTATATTTACATTTCCTGTGAAGTTTGTTAGTTCTTGTCTATTTGCGGTGACAAAATTTAGCAGTTTGGTTTCGTGAGACAATTACAAAGATACTTATTAATGAACTACAGCATTATTTGTGGGCTTAAGAACTAAACAAGGCCTAGCTTAGTTAGTTGTCAGACATGGAGAGTTATCAGTGCTATCTTTGAATCAAAGATGAGCCAACAAACTGAGCATGGAATATCTCCACTGTAACTGAGTAGTAAACTTCACATAGATTTCATCTTCAGTTTGTTTTGTTTAACATAAACAAAATAAGAGCATATTATGTTTTTTAGAAAAAATGTGTTTATATGCAATTTTAGTATGGCTGTACCCATACATTTACCTTTTTTTTCACATCAGTAAATGATTGGCTGACTTTTTGTCGACAGCACAAGATTCCACCAAAATGAATCTTAAAAACATTTCATTGACATCATTGACTGATTCAAGATCTCAGAACATCTGTTATGCTTTTGTTCAAAAGTTTGTAAAGAAAATATTTTCCGTCCAAATTTATAAGAAACAATTTATTGCTGCTTTTTGTATCATCACATTAATAAAGTACTCTATTAAATGTCAGGTTGTGTTCTTGACACTTCTTACTGTCTCTATTAAATGTCAGGTTGTGTTCTTGACACTCCTTACTGTCTCTATTAAATGTCAGGTTGTGTTCTTGGCACTTCTTACGTCTCTATTAAATGTCAGGTTGTGTTCTTGACACTCCTTACTGTCTCTATTAAATGTCAGGTTGCATTCTTGACACTTCTTACCGTCTCTATTAAATGTCAGGTTGTGTTCTTGACACTTCTTACATTCTCTTTTAAATGTCAGGTTGTGTTCTTGACACTCCTTACTGTCTCTATTAAATGTCAGGTTGTGTTCTTGACACTCCTTACTGTCTCTATTAAATGTCAGGTTGTGTTCTTGACACTTCTTACTGTCTCTATTAATGTCAAGTTGCGTTCTTGACACTTCTTACTGTCTCTATTAAATGTCAGGTTGTGTTCTTGACACTTCTTACTGTCTCTATTAAATGTCAGGTTGCATTCTTGACACTCCTTACTGTCTTTTGTCAATTTGTGTTTTTTATGTTGATTGTCAAGCTCCATATCACTGTTGTACTCATGCTTCCACAAATCTTTGTAAGTCTATATTTTCTCTTTTTCTCTCTCTCTCTCTGTCTAAAACTCCCCGGTACATAACCTCACCTCTCCCTGACCACATCATCAGCTTCCATTCATACCACCAGTATTTCAGGTTAACAATATGATTGTTAAGGGAAAACCATGCAGCTGATGCTTTATTAGGATTAACCAAAGCACTTGACACTCCACACGTGGAAGATATGCGTTTGAGTTCGTTTTGAAATGTGGAGGCGATTCCCCGTGTGTCTCTTCCCTGTCGATATACTAGAATGTCATCAGCAAAAGTCATAGTTCTTCCCTTCCCATCCAGCTGTTGTTCTGTGATCGTTATTGTGTACACGTTAAATAGAACTGGTGACAATGGTGAGCCTTGTGGCAGTCCTGGACAAATGGATGTTGGCTCGGATGACCAACTTCCGTATCTGAGTATCACCTTCCTCTGAAACAGTGCTGCAGCGATCCATCTAATGAGGAAGTGGTGCACCGCTAGCTTTAGAAGCATGCGCATGAGGGTTATTTGGGAAAACCCTCTCAGCTCGCAGACCTTAGTAGAACTAAAGTTCTTTTACTACCTACATTGGCTCCCAGTGGAGCATAGGTCTTCAACAAACACTTTCCAAAGTCGTTCTTTTTTTTGCCATTCTTTTAAGATCATTCCATGTCTTCCCCATCAGAACTATAGTTGGCCATGTTTTATCAGATTTAAAACTTTCCTGCAGGTGAGACTTCCTGTTACTGGCATCCATATTTGCTGAGTCTTTAGATAATGCTGTCACTAATATCGGTTTATTGACCAGTTTTTGGTGCAAAATTTTCTATTTGAGGGCACTGAAGTAGTGAAACAACTCTGTGTCCTCTTTTTTTCAGCAATATCATTTGAAACGTATTCGGTTGTTGCCAATAGTTTCCCTTTGATACCACAAACATGCCAATCCCCCCCACTCCCCCGTCATAATGACTTGTGTTGCCTTTAACACCATCATATGGTATCCAGTGAACTATCCTTAACTTTTAATCCACCTATGATCATTGAATTAAGTTCTGTGAAAACTGTAAATCTACCCAAACTTTAGATAGGAAATTAAATGCCTTTGTAAAGAACAAAAATGACAAAGTAGGATCTCAAACATAAGCTGGAAAGAATACATTTCAATAAACAGATAAGAGACGAATCTAAACAAGAATACGTGTCAAGCTTTATAAGAAGAAGGTGTTGGAAATACATGGGTCATGTGCTGAGAATGAAAGTGGAAAGACTTCCCGGTTAGGCATTCATGTGGAAACCATCTGGTAAAAGAAAGCACGGCAGACCATGAGAAACGCTATGCAGAACAATTAATAGGGAAGGCTCTACCACAGTCAACTATAGCAAAGGCTTGGCCGCAGCTCTTCTAGCGTGACGTGTTCACCGTTGTGAGCAGAGACTGTTGTGGGTATAATTCTGCCAGCCGTCAAAGCTCCCAGAGGTGAACTTTGACCTTTGCCGTCACGCTAGTGGTGTTCCGCTTAGACCTTCTCTATAGATGGCAATGACTCAGCTATGGGACTAAGAAACAACTAAGAGCAAGAACTATCAGCAAATCATCAATCTTGGAGAACTGCAATTTCAGCCCTAGAGAAAAATGAATTAATTTATGGCATGAAATGTAGTTGTCGATGTTTAGACATATTTGCTTAGCTACCATTTTAACTGACAGCATATTTACTGATCATCAAATTTGTGGTAAGTTTTATTTATCTCCGTTCCCGTTTTATGCTATTAGAGTCAAAATGTTGGTTTGTTTAGTCTTGTTTTATCTGAAGTCGGAAGCCAATAGTTTGGTTGTTTATGATTCTTAAACTACTTTAGAAACATGAAAAATTAACATGACTATCAACATCAACAAAACAAAAGTAACGAATATCGCAAACGAGAAACAGAACATCAACATAAAGATAGATGCCATACAACTAAAACAAATAAAGGAATTTAACTATCCAGGAAGTCTAGTTACAAAAACAATTCACGAGCAGCAGAAAAAGACTCAAGATGCAACAAAGCTTGTTAAATCATCGGACAGCTATCATCACTATTGTCCGAAAGGAAAAAACTCTAGAGGCAAAACGGGCACTTTATAATACAATTTTCATCCCAACGCTGTGCTTCCAAAGGACGTTAGCGTCATGAACAATAAGAAAAATAACTACTACCGAGATGAAATGTTTTAGACGCATGACCTAATACAGTATGAGAAAATGCTAGGAACAATTCCAGCAACAGAGTACATAACGAAACAACAGATAAATGATTTAGCCACGTGATAAGACAGAAAACTAAAACACAATACAGCGAGTCTTAAATAAATGATGGGAGAACACCAGATTCAAGGGCCGACCACGAAATATACGTATTGATGGAATATTAGAAACACTAAGAAACATAACTGCAGGAGAGGCCAACAGAAGAGCAAACGATCGCAAATTATATCTCCCCTCTTCGCTGAAAAGCAAATGAGGAAGGAAAGAACACGATGCTCTCCTGGTTGGGGGGGGGGGGAAGCTTCACTTGCTTGGTGTTTTGGGGTAGCATAAACCCAGAAAACTGGGGATCAAGCGACTTGTGTCAACATGACACCACGTTCAGCACACATTCCATAAGGTAATAAATTGATGCAACGTAAGTAGGTGATTGAAAGCCAAAACATAGCCTCAAGAAATGTCTACTCTGCCCATTTCATTACTCAACAATTTTGTAACTGTGACTAAAAAACTAACATATCCACGCCTACTCTATGACAGATACACCAACATCATCCACTTGGCAATTCAATAACCAACATATCTATGCCTACTCTACGACAGATACACCAACATCATCCACTTGGCAATTCAATAACCAACATATCTACGCCTACTCTACGACAGATACACCAACATCATCCACTTGGCAATTCAATAACCAACATATCTACGCCTACTCTATGACAGATACACCAACATCATCCACTTGGCAATTCAATAACTAACATATCCACGTCCAGTGAGGTACCCCTGTACTAGATTACTGTATCTTCACGAACTAAGGTCTACATTCAGTAATTTGAAAACCCATGTAGCAGACTTCTATACCTTCACGAAATAAGGTCTACATTCAGTAATTTGAAAACCCATGTAGCAGACTTCTGTACCTTCACGAACTAAGGTCTACATTCAGTAATTTGAAAACCCATGTAGCAGACTTCTGTACCTTCACGAACTAAGGTCTACATTCAGTAATTTGAAAACCCATGTAGCAGACTTCTGTACCTTCACGAACTAAGGTCTACATTCAGTAATTTGAAAACCCATATAGCAGACTTCTGTATCTTCACGAACTAAGGTCTACATTCGGTAATTTGAAAACCCATATAGTAGACTTCTGTACCTTCACGAACTAAGGTCTACATTCAGTAATTTGAAAACCCATGTAGCAGACTTCTGTATCTTCACGAACTAAGGTCTACTTTCAGTAATTTGGAAACCCATGTAGCAGACTTCTGTACCTTCACGAACTAAGGTCTACATTCAGTAATTTGGAAACCCATGTAGCAGACTTCTGTACCTTCACGAACTAAGGTCTACATTCAGTAATTTGGAAACCCATGTAGCAGACTTCTGTACCTTCACGAACTAAGGTCTACATTCAGTAATTTGAAAACCCATGTAGCAGACTTCTATACCTTCACGAACTAAGGTCTACATTCAGTAATTTGAAAACCCGTATAGCAGACTTCTGTACCTTCACGAACTAAGGTCTACTTTCAGTAATTTGGAAACCCATGTAGCAGACTTCTGTACCTTCACGAACTAAGGTCTACATTCAGTAATTTGAAAACCCATGTAGCAGACTTCTGTACCTTCACGAACTAAGGTCTACATTCAGTAATTTGAAAACCCATGTAGCAGACTTCTGTACCTTCACGAATTAAGGTCTACATTCAGTAATTTGAAAACCCATGTAGCAGACTTCTGTACCTTCACGAACTAAGGTCTACATTCAGTAATTAGGAAACCCATGTAGCAGACTTCTGTACCTTCACGAACTAAGGTCTACATTCAGTAATTAGGAAACCCATGTAGCAGACTTCTGTACCTTCACGAACTAAGGTCTACATTCAGTAATTAGGAAACCCATGTAGCAGACTTCTGTACCTTCACGAACTAAGGTCTACATTCAGTAATTTGAAAACCCATGTAGCAGACTTCTGTACCTTCACGAACTAAGGTCTACATTCAGTAATTTGAAAACCCATGTAGCAGACTTCTGTACCTTTACGAACTAAGGTCTACATTCAATAATTTGGAAACCCATGTAGCAGACTTCTGTACCTTTACGAACTAAGGTCTACAGTATGCTAATTTGAAAACCTGTGTAGCAGGTCACGAAGTCGAGAGGGGGATAGTGCGACTGGGTAAAGCACTATCTCCATATCCTGTGCCCAGGCAGAGTAGGCAAAGTGAAATGAGGAAGAAAGCACCAGTCAACAAAGGAGTGAAACAGGGATGTGTCCTCGCCCCCACCCTTTTTGGTATATTTTTTGCTGCCCTCCTAAATTATACCTTCGAAAACAGCTCAGGAGATATTTACATTCGCACTAGACCAGATGGCTCAATGTTCAACCTAGCACGACTAAGAGCAAAAACCAAAACAAATGTTGCCCTACTTAAAGAATTTTTATTTGCTGACGATGCAGCCCTAGTCGCTCATAGTGAGGCCACCCTACAGTCGCTGATCAACAACCTGGATAAAGCATGCGACCTTTTTTCACTGTCAATTAATGTTCAGAAGACAGTAATACTAAATCAAGGTGACTTCAAACCTATATCTATTACTCTAAAAGACTGCCCACTAGAATCAGTACAGAAATTTACATATCTTGGATCCACAGTTACGCAAACCATCTCTCTTGATGAAGAAATAAACTGTCGAATTGGTAAGGCAGCTACGACCTTCGGCAAACTCACAAAAAGGGCATGGAACAACACGAAACTAACTCAAAAGACTAAACTCTTAATATATCAAACTTGTGTGCTTAGCACACTACTATATGGATCCGAAACCTGGACAACATACTCAAACCAGGAAAAAGACTAAATGTCTTCCACATGCGATGTCTCCGCAAAATAATGCACATCAAATGGCAGGACAAAATAACCAACTTAACTGTCCTGCAACGTGCTAAGACCCTAACAATCATGTCGATGCTCAGAAGTCGAAGGCTAAGATGGCTGGGGCATGTTCAACGAATGGAAGAAAAGCGCATTCATAGGCAAATACTATATGGCGAGCTAAAACACGGAAAACGACAAATCGGCAGACCTAAACTACGATATAGAGATATCTGCAAATCATCTCTGAAAGACTTCTCCATCTGTGAAAACGACTGGCAACATCTGGCAAGTGATCGCACATCATGGAGAACACGTATAAGGAACGGTATAACAACATTTGAGACTGTTCTAAGACAGGACTTAGAAGAGAAGAGACTCATGAAAAAAGGATGGTAAACCCTGTGGACCAGCGAGCCTGACCTGTTCATTATGTGACCGCGTGTGTTTGTCAAACATTGGTAGAATTAGCCACGAGAGAAGCTGTTCGGCAAAAACAATACCTCAAAAAAATACGCAATAGCCTCCACTAGACCGTCTGACAAGACGAAAAGGGCCATATATATATATATGTAGCAGGTCAATAACTACACTCACAATCGTTACAGTCAAGGCTGCCAGGTTGTGGTCAGGACATTCAGAAGGAACATTTTACATTGTCTGATGTCCCGCAGTTCTCACCTGTTTCAGCAGGCCTATCTTAAATGAGGTTAGCTGAGTGGCAGTGTTCCCTAGCGTTTGGCTTTTCGTGGCAAGGCGCTGTGCCACTGAGTACGGGTTCGATCCTGCCTTGGTCCATATTTTTTTTCTGTTGTTGATTATTTGTCATTTTTTCCGAGTGCTGTAGACATACCTCCTCCTCTGAATTGATTCGCCATCTTAAATGATATAACTTTACACGAGAGATACTGCTCTGAAATGAAATGCAGATTAACTCAACGAATACATTACAAATATTTGTAGCCGTTTGTGAAGAAAAAACATGTCATTAGAAGTAAGAAAATAAAATTGTAGGTGTTGCATATATCTTGTACGGTCTTTACGATGGATGGGGAATTAGTGAAGAAACAAGAATTTTTGTCAATGGCCTTCAGGCCTCTTTATGAACATCGGCTATACACATGGACTCTCCGTGTCTCCTTATTGTGGGCTATTTTATCATCTCCTTATTGTGGGCTATTTTATTATCTCCTTATTGTGGGTTATTTTATCATCTCCTTATTGTGGGCTATTTTATCATCTCCTTATTGTGGGATATTTTATCATCTCCTTATTGTGGGCTATTTTATCATCTCCTTATTGTGGGATATTTTATCATCTCCTTATTGTGGGCTATTTTATCATCTCCTTATTGTGGGCTATTTTATCATCTCCTTATTGTGGGATATTTTATCATCTCCTTATTGTGGGATATTTTATCATCTCCTTATTGTGGGATATTTTATCATCTCCTTATTGTGGGATATTTTATCATCTCCTTATTGTGGGATATTTTATCATCTCCTTATTGTGGGATATTTTATCATCTTCTTATTCTGGGATATTTTATATATCACATTATGCTGGGATGTTTTATCTATCTCCTTATTATGTGATATTTTATATATCACATTATGCTGGGATGTTTTATCTATCTCCTTATTATGTGATATTTTATTATCTCTGTTGTATATTCAATAATACATTGAAGGGTCTTATCGTTTACATCCATGGCACCTGATGATGCTGATGGTGGCTTTTACGCACATCGAAACAGTTATAGAAAGTGGGTGACGAGATTATGTGTGTGCGCGCGCACGAGAGCGAGAGAGAGAGAGAAAGTGATACAAGAGAGGGTCCAGGGCGAGAGAAGTGCACTCCCAGGGGAGGTTAGAAAATAGCTACACGTAGCCTGGAGATCGTGATCCTTTACAAAGGTTCTCAACTTTCACAATTCGAACTACCCTTGTATATAATTTTATTTAAAAACATACTTCCATAAATTCGCAATTAAAACTCCAGTATTAAATAAACAGTCATTCCATCTCCATCTATATTTCTCAAGCCGAATGGTTGAAGGAGTTGTCCCAAAAAAACACCAATGCTTATGACGTCTTGAGCATTGCAAAAAAATAGACGGCTAACGTTATTTTTACCCACAACCTCCCGTGCTCGCAAATCCGGAAACGTCACATGGTTTGGGTGATTTCCCTTTGGTTTGAGAGATATAGGTAGCTTTGTTCAACCATACGAGATAACATATTCCACAATAAATGATAAGCTAACTACCACCCAAAGCTAATACTAAATTATCTAAGAGAATCGTGTAACTGTTTATGTAATCAATGAAACAATATATGGGAACTCCCATAAAGTCGTATGTTGCAACATTAAGAAAATTATGCGAAGAAATAAAAGCTCCACATTTAGTCAGCCACGCCTTCATCAGTATATATGCAGTCACAGATAAACATATGATTGATAATTGTACTTATCTTTATATTGTAATTGGGTTATTTGCGGGTCATCATCATTGCACTCCGAACATGTCCATAGGTGCTCAAATCCCCTCCTCAGCAAGTCCCTCAGTGTCCAGCGACTTAGGAGGCCCGTAAACCGTTGTCGTGTTGAGCATTTCTCTTATTGCGCAACAACATTAAACTCAAATCCTACAACTTATCTTTATAAAGGCGGCATACTGTAGTCCCAGTATGGTAGACCTATTCTATTCTATTCTATTCTATTCTATTCTATTCTATTCTATTCTATTCTATTCTATTCATGGAATCAGTTTTATTGCAGTCGAGATATCCTCATATCCGTCCCACGTCCGTCCCAGCATTTCTCGAAGAGTCTGCAGACTAGTTGTTCCTGTAAGATGTTGGTTATAGATTGATCTGCTTTTCCCACTAAGCACTCCGGATCGACCAGATCCCTTCTCCACCTTTAGACTCTTCAGTCTCTCAATATATACATCATTGTGCCACCCATTCTCTTATGCTTTTATGAAATGAAGAACAAACTTGGTGATGTTCTTTTTGTCCAGAGCAAAGCCACACTCAGTGCCAGAGCTGCCATCGAGCTTATCGGCTATATCATTGCTATGTACACCAGCGTGCCCTGGATAGTACACTCATGTTAACGCGTTTACTTTAGATCTCTACAAAAGCTGCATCCACTCCTGCCACAGACACTGGCTGTCGATCTTCTGTAGCATACTTTGCGAGTCAGTCACCAAGACTGCGTCATTCACGTTCGTGTTACCAACCATGTTATCGCCACCGTTGTCGTTTCTATCTCCATTCTCATGCTGGACGCCGGAATGCTACACTTGCCAGGTTCCCTAGCCACTTCTCGGCCCTAATAAAAAAGAAAAGTAAAGTACACCCGTCACGCCAAGTGGCATATATGGAATATGGTGTTAGTGACCATAAATTTTACAGACCTTCAGCACATGATTTTTGGGGTAATGTGGTCGGTATTACGCCCGTGCCGCTTTACTTTCCCCGAAAAAAATCCGGTACCCATTAAAGGCTGGGTGAACCGGAAGCCTTCGGTTGGGATCGAACCCTACCTCTTATCCTTTGTAGTCCAGTTCACTAACCACTGAGCTATCGCGGCTCCCCATCTTGACCCTATTGGTATGCCATAAAACACTAGCCATTGTGTTGTACGCCGAACTATCCGTGTGGATGATCGGATGCTGAGGTGAGGACAATTTTTGGATGGATTTCCTTATAACGACCTCGGTAGCTCCTTACGCCAATTGCGACACTCCCTACCGAGCTGAACGATTACTTTGGTTAGCCCCTTTTTCTCCACTGTTACTTCTGTCCAATCCTTGCCAGCCCTAATCTCATTCAGATCACATACTCTCCTTATGGACTCTTCCACTTCGGCCATCCAGGATTTTCCGCGCCTGAGGCGCCTGCCCTTGGTTGCACCCAATTCTGAATGCAGAGTATGATTGATGTTTCTTACCACGGTCAAATAAGCCCAGACATGAGCAGATCTATGTCGCCGTCTAATGCTCAATAGATCAGGCAGGTAACTCATTTGAACGAAAGGTGTGTCGTTGATGCATACGAGAACTGCCCGTATGATCTCATTCTGAGAGACAAGAAAACCATTGAAGACCGTGAGCCACAAGAGCGGACAAGAAAATAACTAAAGGGTTAACCAACCGCCACCTGGCATGATTATATATGTGTATGTGTGTATGCATACTGATGTTTACGAATACAATTGGAGATTAACAAGATGTATTACACAAAAAAGACCAGTAATTGCAATACACAATAGCATAGACATGTAGAACATAAGGTACAATACCAACAAGGCAGGTAAGTAAAAGGTGAGTGCGCATGTGCTGGGAGGATACGAGATCCCAAACAGTTATTAATTAGGAATTCCTAATTGTGAATAAATCACATGTGTGTCCCGCAACATCATTTATGCCATCATATGTCAACGATGCCACATGACCTATATTGGTGAGTCTGGGAGAAGATTAGCGGAAAGATTTTGTGAACATCTACGGGATGTCCAACAAAATACTGGTACTCCAGTGTCTTCCCACTTCAACTCCCCTGATCACAAGGGTAAAGACTACATCCGTGTCACTGGAATTGTCCTTTGTTACTCTGGCGACCGCAACCGCTATATTTTGGAAAATCGCCTCATAGTCCAGTATGGTTTGCTGACCCCACGAGGCATGAATATATCACACTCATACACATAGTTTCCTTTTGGTTGCTTCTTCCCTTTTGCATAGCCTTCTCTACTTCACATATTTGGGATCTTTGGTCTATCTACTATGCCATGCTATTTATAGTTCTTCTCCTCTAGTCCCTTATGAGACACTTCGGTGTTCTCCTCTATACCTTTTTTTCTGTGCTCCTTACCCCTCATTTGTTTTTATTGTACACCACTCTCAGACATCTCACTCTTACCGCCTTTTGAGCACCTGTTAGTCTACTGTTCTATTCTTTCTCCTTTGTCTTTGCACACTGACCCCTGTGTGAACTCCTCTGGTTCTGTGTGCATTGCGCACATTTCTGCACATTCACGATAGCCACACTTTTGCTACCATTTCCTTTTCATACACACAGGATAGAAATTTTTATTTCCTTTAACATATCTTTGTTTTGGGTGTTTCGATATTAGTGTTGTGTGTGTGTTTTTCTTGTTTGTTCCTGCTGAAGGCCTATTGGGCCGAAACGTCGTTTAGTCTGTGTCGTCCACTTATCACGTAAAGCTTCTAACATACCAATTTTTTTATTTTTTATTTGTCCTCCAGGTAAGTAAAACTAATGTGGAAGTGTCTTCTTGATAATAACTTATCATTCGAAACAAACTGTCACAGATGATTCTAAGACAAGATTACTTTCTGCAATGAAAAGCAGCAATGAAGACAAATTGAACGATCAGAACATCGAAGAGAAATGTCTTACACAGGAAATTGATATATTACGGTCACGTCAAAAGACACAGTGAGGGAAAAGAACAATAATGGAAGGCGTGGTTTCACGAAGACAATATAGGGGAAGAGCAGCAAGAAGGTCGTTTCCAAACAGCAACAAGACATTGAACTTGACAAAAGAGAAGATGGGAAACCTGACTAAATAGAGATGGACGACAAAGAGTGCAACGCTCTGTAAAGGACATGCGACGAGATGATAACTTACGTCTTGTTTAGCTCAGAGCCAGTGGTGGGGTGTGCTAAACACACCAAAGTATGATGACAGCTTTACAAGGAAGGAACAAATTATTTACCTGTTCCCTTGTTTAGCTCAGTCGACAGAACATCCTCACTGCAAGTCGGACACGTCCATAAATGCTCAGATCTCTCCAGCATGCCCCTCAGTGTGTGGAGACTGACAACTCCAGTTCTGTGCTGATTTGTTATGCTTCTGTGTCTTCCCACATAGCCCTCCTTTCTAGTGTTTCCAGTCTTGATCTGATATTCACACAGTCTGGCCATGGTTGCAGATTCGTGATCATTGACTGAATCATTAGCTCACCCTACCTCCCTCACTGCATGCAAAATGTCAACCCGGTCCATTGCACGTCCACAGTCAACGACAGCCGTTCCAGCCAGACTGTTAACTCGTTCATTACCTTTCACGCCCTAGTGTTCAGAGCCCGAGTGTTCAGAGCCCGAGTGTTCAGAGCCCGAGTGTTCAGAGCCCAAGTGTTCAGAGCCCGAGTATTCAGAGCCCAAGTGTTCAGAGCCCGAGTATTCAGAGCCTAGTGTTCAGAGCCCGAGTGTTCAGAGCCCTAGTGTTCAGAGCCAAGTGTTCAGAGCCCGAGTATTCAGAGCCCTAGTGTTCAGAGCCCGAGTGTTCAGAGCCCGAGTGTTCAGAGCCCTAGTGTTCAGAGCCCGAGTGTTCAGAGCCCGAGTGTTCAGAGCCCAAGTGTTCAGAGCCCGAGTGTTCAGAGCCCGAGTATTCAGAGCCTAGTGTTCAGAGCCCGAGTGTTCAGAGCCCTAGTGTTCAAAGCCCGAGTATTCAGAGCCCGAGTGTTCAGAGCCCGAGTGTTCAGAGCCCGAGTGTTCAGAGCCCTAGTGTTCAGAGCCCGAGTATTCAGAGCCCGAGTGTTCAGAGCCCGAGTGTTCAGAGCCCAAGTGTTCAGAGCCCTAGTGTTCAGAGCCCTAGTGTTCAGAGCCCGAGTGTTCAGAGCCAAAAAATAAACATGTCGCAGTCGATCCTGAATTCTTTAGTAAAACCAACCACTGGCTTTGAACCCAGCCCCCATTGATCCTCTTGCTCCTGCTCAACAAATTACTCAGAAAACACACATGAGTGGGCACAAACAAAAACTTATGCCTATTCCTGTTATCTTCCTCTTCTTCAACATCTTTCCTTCCTCATTTGCCTTTCAGCGTCGAGGGGAGATATAATTTGCGGTGTTTTGCTCTTCTGTTCACCTCTGCTGCTGTTATGTTTCCTAGTGCTTCTAATATTCTATCGATCCATCTTTTTCGTGGTCGACCCTTGGGTCTGGTGTTCTCACAACGTTTGTTTAAGGCTCGTTGTGTTGTGTTTTGTTCTTTCTGTCTTGTCACGTGGCCAAACCATTGTATCTGTTGTTTCCTTATATATTTTATGGCGGGGGCTATTCCTAGCTTTTTTTCTCAGTTCTTCATTTCTGATCTTATCTCTCAGGCTGTTTCCTGTCATTCGTCTGACACATTTCATCTCAGTAGAAGTTATTTTCTTATTGTTCTTGCATCTAGGGTCCAGGTCTGGCATTGGTAGCACAACGTTGGGATGAAGATTGCATTGTATAGAGCTGGTTTTGGCTCTAAAGTTATTTCCTTGATTTCTGTTATTTTCGCCTTGATTTCCCAGTTCTCTCTGTGTCTCAGTTATAGGGAACAGGCAAATGATTGCAGTGCTGCGATAAAGCTGGTAGCAACAAGCCAGTAGCGGGGTGTGATATATACTCCAATGTATGGTGACAGCTTTACAGAGATAAATTGTCCCAGTTATAAATGGGTAAGAACCACTGGGTTAGAGAAAATGATATTTTTTATTTATCCTTTTTTTTTTTTAAATATTTGTTTCAGCTGACGCATCAGCCAAGTTCTACCTTGACCCTACCTGACCTTACCTGAACAATTATCGAAAACTGCTTTTCGGGTTGCTTGACATATAATAGTATCTATCTGCAGTGCAATCAGTCACACCAGATCGTACGCTGCTGTTTGTGTTGTAGATTAATATACCAGTGTCTATGTTATTGATCATTCAACTAGTGTCGTGTTGTCCATTATTCTATTATTATCTATGTTGCAGATTTTCCTACCAGTGTCTGTTTAGTCGAGCGTCCTACTAATGTTCAGTTTGTAGTCTCTGTTGGTATTGTTTATTCTGTGCCTGGTCTACTATAACTCGTTTCAAATCACGTGCCCAACTTCAAAACGTTATTACTCAGTAAACATTTGTTAAAAACTGTTGAAATTTTCCAAATGTTATTAGAATGCAAAGACCATTTAAATGTATATTTAACAAATATCTTGCAGCTGCAGTTTTCTTAAAGCGGCGAATTTCTTTGATGTTTGTCAAAATTGTAAATGTGACCCCTAAATAATAGAAATTACCGTAGTTGCTGGTCTATGATTAATTTTCACTAGGTAAAGGCGTGGCCGTAATGGGGAAATAACTGAATAAGGAAAAACACCAGGAGAATTATTGTCTTCTCAGTTCGAGGACGGGCGATAATATCAAGGTATACCTGTATGTCCAATTTTCATAGTTGTGTGGTCCTGAAAAGGACCGTTTGTTGAACTAATTTAAGGTAATATAGGGGCCAACATTGTGGGGGCTATATACTTTCATTCTGAATCAGACGAGTCTAAAAGATTAATAACTGTTTGGGGTTGAACATTCCACAAACCATCATTTTCCAATATTCCTCTTCCTGTTTTAAGACGTGGTCTTCACATTTAGCCCAATAATCTTTGTCTATATTTAATAAAGCGAGATTAGCAAGAGTCTTTACATCGCATATTTTGAATGTTGTATTTTCATCTGCCACTTGTCCTTTTAATTTTGCCCAGATTAGTTCTATTGGATTTAATTGAGCATGGTAAGGTGGCAGCCTCAAACTTATATGACCGTGCTCTTGGATAATCTTATCTATTTGAAAAATCTTTGTCCTTTGTTTTTGCTTTACTAGAGATAGTAATTCAGGTTTTAAGTACATGTTATTAAATTGTATGTGCTCCTTTGTGAGCCATATCTTAATAGCATCTTTTGTACTGGATGACGTCGGGACTTTATCTTCAACTGCAACAATGTTGTGGTACGCTGCATTGTCCATTATTAGGCAAGATGGTCGATCTAGTGCTGGGAGAACAGAATTTTCAATCCAATGTCTAAATATGTGACCATTCATCTCAGAGTGATAATCCCGATTGTCTATGGATTTTGAAAGAAAAATGAGCTCTGCATTCTGTATTAGTCCATGTTGTCGACTACCTGCATGAGCAATTATCAAGCGCTGTCCTTTGCTGCTAGGTATTAATCTCTTAATCTTTCCATCTGATGACTGCCATTCCCTTTGGTTAGTGTGGTGAGCATTGATCCATGTTTCATCCAAGTACACAATATCATAACCTTGCTTGCACACCTCTTTTACTTCACGTAAGTACTTGCTTCTCATGACTACTATATGTGGCTTCTCACAGATGATGTTTCGTCCATTGGAATACTTTCTGAATGTAAAGCCTGCAGCTCTCACATTCCTCCATAATGTAGACTTTGATATTTCAATACTGTTGTTCTTTTTCAGCGAAATTTTTAATTTTCTTATTGTAACAGTTTCATTCATACCCAACATTTTGCGAATTTCACTTCTAATAAGTTCACTGTTGAAATTATCCAACATTTTTGCTCTTCCTTGTGATTTTGTATATTTTGAACATTGACGGTCACGTGCTTGAATCCAACGATTAAATGACCGTTTAGATAAATCCAAAATGTGTCTTGTCCTATTCTGAGGGTTTTCTAAAGAATGAAATAATCTTCCTCGTTTAGCCTCTTTGCAAAAATAGTCATACATTTTTATTGCGATGCTTTGTAAACTGCAGAATTTCATTTTAAGACTCATGATAAATGTTATTGTTCCACGTCTACACCTATGAATGAACGGAAATGGAACACACAATTTCTCGTGTTTTTTACAAGTGTCTAATTGTGTCAAACAAACCACGGGAAAGCGTGCAAATACGTCAATTCTACCGTGTATGGATTTGTACTCGCTATTTTTAGTTTAAAATCGATAGCTTTTTAACCGCTTGTGGTATTATATTCAAATTTGCATGTAAAGTTATAATGATTAGAACCCAACAGGGAATTAATTTCATTAAAAAAAACCATTTGGTTTATTATTGTTGCTTATTTGATTTATATAAATTTATAACGACCCATTGATGTAGTCAAAACTTAATGTTTACAGTATTTTAACTCTTTACGTCCGTGTGAGCTCTGTCATCGACGCTTGCTTAATCACATTTCTGCCAAAAGAACTCTGACAAAGTCGCTTTCAGTTTGTTTCGTTACTATGAAAATTAAACATTTTAAACTGCTGCATCCTGAAGGAATATCGCTCTAATCGAATTTCCTGTCTTTTGAAAAGCTTAGATTAATCCAGCGTCTTTTGTTCACAATATCGTCGAAATTTGAGTTTTTTTTTTTTTAAGTATTCAATCAGCTGATTTGTGTTTACAAGTTAAAAATGGCTAGCAGCAGTGAAGTATCGTTTGCTTTTAAACGCAACTTATTATTAACAGGCAAAAAGACAAATTTTGTGGAATTTGTGTTTTGAAGCAGTATTTTTTACTCCGGTATCGTAATTTAGGGTACGAAGACTACAGACCAAAGAAACGTTTGAACCAAAATAGTGGGCGACTTCCTATCTGCAGAGTGTTGTGTCCTGACAGCAAATGCAGAACCTTATATTTGTTTTAAAAGCACTAGAAAGTTGTTTGCTACAGCCTACACAAACTTTGCCCTTATGATCTCCACTATAAATGTCGAAGTCCTTAATTAATCAGCTTCATTGATGGCATGTTCAGAACCACCTACCAGTACTGAAGGCCAGGTTGTAGTCACAGTTGACAGATTCACATACAGTAGACGTCTTATTTTGCAATCAGCTCACATCGAGAGTGCGGTGAATGTAGGAATGACAACATCAAGTGTTGCGTTTGAGGGGCTGCGTGGTCACGATTGGGGGTGTTGTGGCATCACGTTTAAAAGTGTACTGAAGGTTTACGGTACAAGGAACGCGAGTTAAAGAGTTGAGATAACGAAACTATAAAAAGAGGAAGATGGAAGGAAGGAAGGAAGGAAGAAAGGAAGGAAGGAAGGAAAGAAGAAGGAAGGAAGGAAGGAAGGAAGGAAGGAAGGAAGGAAGGAAGGAAGGAAGGAAGGAAGGAAGGAAGGAAGGAAGGAAGGAAGGAAGGAAGGAAGGAAGGAAGGAAGGAAGGAAGGAAGGAAGGAAGGAAGGAAGGAAGGAAGGAAGGAAGGACACGCCATGAGACTGGCAATGTTCGCACACACGGGAATGATATTCTCAATGACTGTGACGACAAACTAACAACGAGAATCATAATAAGAAGCAAGCTCAGTAAACTGGGCTCCTGATCGACGGCTTCCGGGTTCACCCAGCATTAAATGGGTAGTGGGTTTCTTTCTGAGAAAGTAAAGCGGCACGGGCGTAATACCGACCACATTATCCATATATCATGTGTCGAAAGTCTATAAAATTATGGTCACTAACATTACATTCTCTATACGCCACGTGGCGTGATGGTGCTCTTTACCACTTATGATGGGCACAGTCAGAAACGAGAAACTCAGTGGGTGTGTAAGAAGACTAATTAAACAACATAGAACTGGAGTCGTCAGTCGCTGGACACTGAGGGAATTGCTGAGGAGGGGATCTGAGCACCTATGGACATGTTCGGAGTGCAATGATGATGACCCGCAGATAACTCAATTTAGTAAAAAGAAGCAAGTCTCTGAAACTGAGATCTATTTAATAATGTTTGTGTAGCTTTACAGAAAATAAACCAAAAGCTGATGAATAAAGGAAGCTACATGGCACTTTGAATAATCTGTCGACAAAAGAACCTTTACATTTTGTCTGAAAATTATGAGATGTAGTATAACATGGAAAATCATATATTGCTCAAACTATTACCACGAATGTGAAATTACTATGGGGATTTTTAAAAAAATGTATCCTAATATTATTATACTTTTTTTTTTATAATCAAAAGGAGCAAAAATATCTCCCTTCATTGAGATAACGTTTATAAACAGATTAAATATTTCACACAGACCTAGTGCTACTACGGAACTTGTGACTGTACTAAGATCTTGTTATGTGATCAGGTAGTAAAAAGGAGAAATCATGGAAATTATGTGTCCTGATTCTAATACAAGAACTTTCCAATATATAAAAAGCGTCAGACAGTCTGTGTTCTGTCGCCGGATTTGTTTTCACTTTACAGCGAAAATATTATGAGATCAATAGTAGATAAAAAAAAGGAACTGATGTCAACGATCACAATATAAACAATTTGCGACACGCGGAAGACACTGTCTTAATAGCAGAGACAGAGAATGAGCTACACAAAATTATAGACTTAATAGTTAAAGAAAGCAACAAGAAAGGTCTCAGCCTGAATAGTAAGTAAGCAGAAGCAATTGTCATATCGAAGAAACAATCATCACCAGCATGCAGCATAAAATAAACAAGACAAATATAAAATAAGTGCAGCGCGTCAAATACTTGGGCACAATAATAACATCAGATGGAAGATGCACCACATAAATAAAAAAGCAGAATAGCTCAGACCAAAATAGTATTTCAGAAAATGAAAAACATCTTATGTAACACATCTATGGCAATAGAAGTGGGAAAGAGAGTTCATCGGTGCTATATATAGAACCAATTCTGACCTGTGGAAGCGATGGACCAGAGTCGAAGCCACAGAGATGACACTTCTCGGAAGAATGTTGAAAGTTCCCTAGACAACTGAAAAGACCAATGAGGAAATTCTCAGAGGCCAAAACAAAGGGAGCTCTAAAAAAAATAAAAACAGCAGAAAGAAACAATCAATATTTTTTCAGGCACATCAAGAGAATCGGAAGGTTGGAATACTTTGTTACAGCTTGCAAAATAAAAGGAAAGAGAGATCGCGGACGACAACGAGAGAAAATTCTAAATTGCTTGGTGTCGTGGTATGGAAAACAGTCAAGAACAGAATTGATGCGATGCATGGTGGATACAAGATTTTGGAAGAATATGATCGCCTACGCCAACCAGTATGGCACATGATGATGATGATGATATTGATGATGATACAAGAACTAGAAAAATCACAAAGGAAATAAATCTTTCCTATTCTATCCATGGAACTAGTTTCATTTCAGTCAGAAATTTCTAAGACTCTCCCTAGCACTTCTTAACAGCAATTCCCAAAATGTATCAGTAAATTTCGTGGACAAGGTCACTCTATCCATGGTACTAGTTTCATTTCAGTCAGAAATTTCTAAGACTCTCCCTAGCACTTCTTAACAGCAATTCCCAAAATGTATCAGCAAATTTCGTGGACAAGGTCACTCTATCCATGGAACTAGTTTCATTTCAGTCAGAAATTTCTAAGACACTCCCTAGCACTTCTTAACAGCAATCCCCAAAATGTATCAGCAAATTTCGTGGACAAGGTCACTCTATCCATGGAACTAGTTTCATTTCAGTCAGAAAACCTTTACTATTTTACTTGCCAAATTCTTCCCAATCGTCTACAAATCAAACATTTCAATAACTTTAGGTTTTCTATATTGTTTTATTACTTAATGTCCATGTTTCTGCTCCATACAAGCATGTTGAGCAGATGTAACACTTTAATTAACAAATAAATAGAAAAAGCCCATATACAGAAATGATGACAAACAATAGTTTATAAATGTTATATTTTTATTAATGTCAAAATGATCCTTATCTAAGACAGGCAATAAGGATCACATGTAAGATAAGGTGCATTGAGAGAAGAAGGAACATTGACAGATCGTTGGAGCTATACCCTGTATCAAGAGCATGGAAACACAGATGATAAAGTTGTTGTGCCATATTATGAGAAGTTTATTGACTAATACTAAAAACATACTTCAGTCGATGCTATGACTTCATGACTCAATACATATGAAAGCCTTACCGACTAAACTTTAACTAAGGATGCATCAGTTAATACTCTGACATCAAAGCTCAAGACATACCACATATCTTGTTTATCTACCCCACCACAGTAATCCTGCAGTGACGTGAGCTAACAGCAACCAGAGTAACATACTTGGTTATTTATAACGAAAATAAAATGAAACTTCCTACAACACTTCAAAGCACATCGATGGATAGGATTTGTATGTAAGTATATAAATAGTAGTAGTTCACCTGTCAAACAACCGACCTGCCCAACTGTGCCTGGTTACTCCATGATATGAATCAGTCATGAGAGCATATAAGGACGTCACACAAAGTAGCAAGCCATTTAAACTGCTGTTACCACGAAGAGAACATCAGCGTACGAGGACTAAGATAGTTGTGTGTGACCGCGTTTGGACAGCAGATTTGATCTGAAGTGTAGCGCAGAATAAGTTTAGTTATTACACGCGAATTAATTGAGAGGAAGAGGTACGTTTACAGCACTCGGAAAATATGACAAATAATCAACAACAGAAAAAAAAACAAAGATCAATATATGGACCAAAGCAGGATCTCTTAGTTATTACACGCCGAATATAGTGAGAGCTTTCAGGTTCAATGCAGCGGGAGATTGATGCCTGGGAGTCATGACCCAGGTGGGTCCATCTTCCCTAGAGTGTCAAGAAGCTGAGGGGCCGAAACATTTACTCAACGGGGTTTACTTCTGATGAACAGATTGCTTCCTGCTCGATAGCTCTGTATAAAGAGTTTCCTACAACAGCAATGTCCTTGAGTGTTACTGATGTGATGATGTATGTTGCTTCATGTCTTTACAAACAATGTCCTTGAGTGTTACTAATGTGATGATGTATGTTGCCTCATGTCTTTACAAACAGTTGGAATCTTGCTTTTGTTCATCTTCAGTAGTAGCTGCCTGACGCTGTTTAGTCGAACAACTTCTCCCATAGCCTAAAGCCTACACTTGAGTGTTACTGATGTGATGATGTATGTTGCCTCATGTCTTTACAAACAGTTGGAATCTTGCTTTTGTTCATCTTCAGTAGTAGCTGCCTGACGCTGTTTAGCCGAACAACTTCTCCCATAGCCAAAAGCCTACACTTGAGTGTTACTGATGTGATGATGTATGTTGCCTCATGTCTTTACAAACAGTTGGAATCTTGCTTTTGTTCATCTTCAGTAGTAGCTGCCTGACGCTGTTTAGCCGAACAACTTCTCCCATAGCCTAAAGCCTACGTTTGAATGACCGGCCAGGCAACAGAATGAGCAAGCAAATATACACAATTAGATGGATGAGTTGGTGCTAGGTCGCCATGACAGGGTCATCTTTCTGCAGATGATGAAGACCTCGCGTCGCCTTATAGTTGGTCTCCATGGTAACAACTGTCGTCAAAACACATTAGATTTTCCGCGCCTGCAATTACTGGGGGAGCGTAAAGCCATGAAGAAAAAATAAATTTAAGAGAACAATTCCTGCCACCTGTGGTACGAATTAAACTCAGGGCCTTCTTGTCTAGGGTGAAACACCTTACTTCTAGACCACCCGGCCACTGAGAACAGATATGAAAAGCATGTAAACAAATGCTCGTGCAGCTCTGGAAAAAAAATTGATAACAAATAAATATACTGTACTCAAACCTCAAATCTGACAGCAGCATTCAAAACAAATCACAAATATGTGATTCTAAAACATTATTATGAACAAATCACATGTGATAACATTCAAGCTAATCTAACAATGAATAAAACTGGCAGAAACAATGACACCCACCAGCACTTTGTTTGAAAGAAATCTGCAACTCATAGCTGACAACAGCTAACAAGATCCTGCTTCACATCCCCGCGGATGGCGTGGTAACAGACAAGCCCGTCCAGCAGTGATTAAATAGGGGAGACAACACATTACCCACAACAGTCATGCTGAAGATGGAAGTGTTAGACCAAAACAGTCATGCTGAAGATGGAAGTGTTGGACCAAAACAGTCATGCTGAAGATGGAAGTGTTGGACCAAAACAGTCATGCCGAAGATGGAGGTGTTGGACCAAAACAGTAATGCTGAAGATGGAAGTGTTGGACCAAAACAGTCTGCCGAAGATGGAAGTGTTGGACCAAAACAGTCATGCCGAAGATGGAAGTGTTGGACCAAAACAGTCATGCCGAAGATGGAAGTGTTGGACCAAAACAGTCATGCCGAAGATGGAAGTGTTGGACTAAAACAGTCATGCTGAAGATGAAAGTGTTGGACCAAAACAGTCATGCTGAAGATGGAAGTGTTGGACCAAAACAGTCATGCTGAAGATGGAAGTGTTGGACCAAAACAGTCATGCCGAAGATGGAGGTTTTGGACCAAAACAGTCATGCTGAAGATGGAAGTGTTGGACCAAAACAGTAATGCTGAAGATGGAAGTGTTGGACCAAAACAGTCATACTGAAGATGGAAGTGTTGGACCAAAACTGCCATGCTGAAATTGGAAGTGTTGGACCGAAACAGTCGTACTGAAGATGGAAACGTTGGACCACTACAGTTATACTGAAGATGGAAGTGTTGGACCAAAACATGCCAATATTCCAACTTGTTATAAACCACAACACATCTACACTGACTTCATGTCCTTGTAAGGTTGGGCCGTTAGAGAGGAGTATCCATCAATGAATACAGAAGAAGAAAAACAGAACTGAAAACTCCATGTCGTCAATATCTGGTAGAGATGTGAGGACTTGTTACCCTTTAGGTTTAACATAGTGAGGAAGGACAAGTTAAATATGTCGCTAATATGTGGTAGAGATGTAAGGACTTGTTACCCTTTAGGTTTAACATAGTGTGGAAGGACAAGCTTAATATGTCGCTAATATGTGGTAGAGATGTAAGGACTTGTTACCCTTTAGGTTTAACATAGTGTGGAAGGACAAGTTTAATATGTCGCTAATATGTGGTAGAGATGTAAGGGCTTGTTACCCTTTAGGTTTAACATAGTGAGGAAGGACAAGTTTAATATGTCGCTAATATGTGGTAGAGACGTAAGGGCTTGTTACCCTTTAGGTTTAACATAGTGTGGAAGGACAAGTTTAATTTGTCGCTAATATGTGGTAGAGATGTGAGGACTTGTTACCCTTTAGGTTTAACATATTATTGAGGGATGACAAGTTTAATTTGTCGCTAATATGTGGTAGAGATGTAAGGGCTTGTTACCCTTTAGGTTTAACATAGTGTGGAAGGACAAGTTTAATCTGTCGCTAATATGTGGTAGAGATGTAAGGAGTTGTTACCCTTTAGGTTTAACATAGTGTGGAAGGACAAGTTCAATCTATCGCTAATATGTGGTAGAGATGTAAGGGCTTGTTACCCTTTAGGTTTAACATAGTGTGGAAGGACAAGTTTAATTTGTCGCTAATATGTGGTAGAGATGTAAGGGCTTGTTACCCTTTAGGTTTAACATAGTGTGGAAGGACAAGTTTAATTTGTCGCTAATATGTGGTAGAGATGTAAGGAGTTGTTACCCTTTAGGTTTAACATAGTGAGGAAGGACAAGTTTAATTTGTCGCTAATATGTGGTAGAGATGTAAGGGCTTGTTACCCTTTAGGTTTAACATAGTGTGGAAGGACAAGTTTAATCTGTCGCTAATATGTGGTAGAGATGTAAGGGCTTGTTACCCTTTAGGTTTAACATATTATTGAGGGATGACAAGTTTAATTTGTCGCTAATATGTGGTAGAGATGAAAGGGCTTGTTACCCTTTAGGTTTAACATAGTGAGGAAGGACAAGTTTAATATGTCGCTAATATGTGGTAGAGATGTAAGGGCTTGTTACCCTTTAGGTTTAACATAGTGTGGAAGGACAAGTTCAATCTATCGCTAATATGTGGTAGAGATGTAAGGGCTTGTTACCCTTTAGGTTTAACATAGTGAGGAAGGACAAGTTTAATTTGTCGCTAATATGTGGTAGAGATGTAAGGGCTTGTTACCCTTTAGGTTTAACATATTGTGGAAGGACAAGTTTAATCTGTCGCTAATATGTGGTAGAGATGTAAGGGCTTGTTACCCTTTAGGTTTAACATAGTGTGGAAGGACAAGTTTAATCTGTCGCTAATATGTGGTAGAGATGTGAGGACTTGTTACCCTTTAGGTTTAACATATTATTGAGGGATGACAAGTTTAATCTGTCGCTAATATGTGGTAGAGATGTAAGGGCTTGTTACCCTTTAGGTTTAACATAGCGTGGAAGGACAAGTTTAATTTGTCGCTAATATGTGGTAGAGATGTAAGGACTTGTTACCCTTTAGGTTTAACATATTATTGAGGGATGACAAGTTTAATTTGTCGCTAATATGTGGTAGAGATGTAAGGAGTTGTTACCCTTTAGGTTTAACATAGCGTGGAAGGACAAGTTTAATTTGTCGCTAATATGTGGTAGAGATGTAAGGACTTGTTACCCTTTAGGTTTAACATATTATTGAGGGATGACAAGTTTAATTTGTCGCTAATATGTGGTAGAGATGTAAGGAGTTGTTACCCTTTAGGTTTAACATAGTGAGGAAGGACAAGTTTAATCTGTCGCTAATATGTGGTAGAGATGTAAGGACTTGTTACCCTTTAGGTTTAACATATTATTGAGGGATGACAAGTTTAATTTGTCGCTAATATGTGGTAGAGATGTAAGGAGTTGTTACCCTTCAGGTTTAACATAGTGAGGAAGGACAAGTTTAATTTGTCGCTAATATGTGGTAGAGATGTAAGGGCTCGTTACCCTTTAGGTTTAACATATTATTGAGGGATGACAAGTTTAATTTGTCGCTAATATGTGGTAGAGATGTAAGGAGTTGTTACCCTTTAGGTTTAACATAGTGAGGAAGGACAAGTTTAATTTGTCGCTAATATGTGGTAGAGATGTAAGGACTTGTTACCCTTTAGGTTTAACATATTATTGAGGGATGACAAGTTTAATTTGTCGCTAATATGTGGTAGAGATGTAAGGAGTTGTTACCCTTTAGGTTTAACATAGTGAGGAGGGACAAGTTTAATTTGTCGCTAATATGTGGTAGAGATGTAAGGGCTTGTTACCCTTTAGGTTTAACATAGTGTGGAAGGACAAGTTTAATATGTCGCTAATATGTGGTAGAGATGTAAGGGCTTGTTACCCTTTAGGTTTAGCATAGTGTGGAAGGACAAGTTTAATATGTCGCTAATATGTGGTAGAGATGTAAGGGCTTGTTACCCTTTAGGTTTAACATAGTGTGGAAGGACAAGTTTAATATGTCGCTAATATGTGGTAGAGATGTAAGGGCTTGTTACCCTTTAGGTTTAACATAGTGTGGGATGACAAGTTTAATTTGTCGCTAATATGTGGTAGAGATGTAAGGACTTGTTACCCTTTAGGTTTAACATAGTGTGGAAGGACAAGTTTAATTTGTCGCTAATATGTGGTAGAGATGTAAGGGCTTGTTACCCTTTAGGTTTAACATAGTGTGGAAGGACAAGTTTAATTTGTCGCTAATATGTGGTAGAGATGTAAGGAGTTGTTACCCTTTAGGTTTAACATAGTGAGGAAGGACAAGTTTAATTTGTCGCTAATATGTGGTAGAGATGTAAGGGCTTGTTACCCTTTAGGTTTAATATGGTGAGGAAGGACAAGTTTAATAGGTTAATAATGAGGTGTGGCAAAATGTGACAAATTAGACCTCTTATTATTAGAACGATATACCTCTAAAATGTGACAAATTAGACCTCTTATTATTAGAAAGATATACCTCTAAAATGTGACAAATTAGACCTCTTATTATTAGAAAGATATACCTCTAAAATGTGACAAATTAGACCTCTTATTATTAGAAAGATATACCTCTAAAATGTGACAAATTAGACCTCTTATTATTAGAAAGATATACCTCTAAAATGTGACAAATTAGGTTTCATTTTATTAGAAAAATATAAATAAAATGTAGGAAATTAGATTTCATATTAATGTATATCGCTAAAATGTGAAACATTATATTTCATGTTATTAGATATATCTCCAAAATGTGACAAGTTAGATTTTATATTATTAGATTCTTCTTCTTCTACCTTTTTTTTAGCTCCCAGTGGAGCATAGGTTTTCAACAAACACTTTCCAAGTCGTTCTGTTTTTTGCCATTCTCTTAAGATCATTCCATGTCTTCCCCATCATCTTCATCTCTGCTTCTATCTGTCTTCTCCAAGAATTCCTTGGTCTTCCTCTTTGTCTTTTCCCCTGGGGATTCCAAAAAGGGCCTGTTGTGTAATACTCTCAGTTGGCTTCCGTAGTCTGTGTCCTATCCAGCGCCATCGTCTTCGCTGTATCTCTTTATCCATTGGTGTTTGACTGGTACATTTCCATAATTCAATGTTAGTGATTTTGTCCTGCCATTTCCATCCTTTTATTCTGCGGAAGCATCCAATAGTGAAAGTTTGTATCTTCGTGATTGTCAATTTTGTTGTTCTCCATGCTTCACAGCCATATAATAGGACCGCCTTAACATTTGAGTTGAAAATTTTTATTTTTGTATTTAACCTAATTTCTTTGGATTTCCATATGTTTCTCAGTGCAATGAAAGCTCCTCTTGCTTTTGATATCCTTATTTTTTGTATCATTTTCTGTTCCTCCCTCTTTATCTATATTACTGCCCAGATATATGTAAGATTGTACATCTAATAGAAGTATTTCTCCTAGTTTTATTTGGATATTGCCTATTGTTTTAATTCTCATGTTGGTCTTATCTCTATTAATCTTCAGTCCTAGCTGTTGTGATCTCTCATCAAGTATGCTCATTTTATCCTGCATCTGTTGATGGCTGTGTGAAAGGAGAGCTATGTCATCAGCAAAGTCTAAATAATCAAGTTGTTTGGTCAGTGACCACTGGATTCCATTTCTGTTGTTTTGAGTTATTTTCATAATCCAATCTATGGCCAGTAGAAAGAAAAATGGAGACAGAAGGCATCCCTGCCTTACTCCTGTTCTTATTTCAAATGCTTCTGTAATCTGTCCTTCATGCACCACACCACATTTCGTTCCTTCATACATCGTTTTTATCAGGTTAATAAACTTTATGGGGATTCCGTAATGACTCAGCAACTTCTAAAGCATTCTTCTGTCTAAACTACCAAATGCCTTTTCGTAATCTATGAATCCAATACAAAGTGGGGATTTTAGTTCTAAACTTTGTTCAACTATTATACGTAGAGTAGTTATTTGATCAGCACATGATCTGTTCTTCCTAAAACCTGCTTGTTCATCTCTCAAATGTTTCTCTATGGCCTCTTTTAGTCTCTCCAGAATGATTCTGCTTGATATTTTTCCTGGCACTGATAGTAGCATAATTCCCCTATAATTTGTGCACTCCTGTAAACTTCCTCTCTTTGGTAGTTTGCTCATATAACCTTCTTTCCAGTCTTTAGGTATTTCTTCCCTCTCCCAAATTTTATCCAATAGACCATGTAACATCTTGGTAGAGGTGTTAATATCGCTTTGATGGCTTCCGAAGGAATTTCATCTGATCCTGTGGCTTTACCATTTTTTAATAGTTTGATGGCTTTCATTATTTCTTCTTTGCTTGGTTTTCCACAATTAACGTGTAACTCTTCTTCTGCTGGCAATATATCTGGAGGATATTTTGTCTGGAGGATTATTTGAGCCGGGTCTATTCAAAAGTTCTTCAAAGTGCCCTTTCCATCTCTCCATTTGTTCCCTTATATTACTATGCCAGGGAGACACTGAGAAGAACATTGATGCGGGAGACAAGAGCAGCAGGATTCGGCTCCCTCAATGAGATAGAGCTGCTTGCACAGAACAGAGACAGATGGCGAGATTTGATAAAATATATGTAAAAGAAAACTGCTAGAACAAAAATTCAGATAGGAGAAGGTGTATTTTGGTCTACGCCCTATGGGCCGGCTACGGCTCGAAAGGTCAATAGATAGATAGATAGATTACTAAGCAGATTTCCTTTCTAATCTTTAATAAAGGCATTGATCTGTTTGTATTTTCCACTTAATTTCTTTGTGCTGTTGTACAGTTCTTTCATATTCCCTTTATTTGCTGCTTCTTCTGCCTCTTTAGCTAGTTCATCTATATATTTCCTCTTATCCGTTTTAATGTCACTTCTCACTTCTTTGTTCACCTCTGTGTAAGCTTCCTGTGTCTTGGCTTTATTACTTCTCATTTTGCTTTTATTTATGTCTGCATTCGTGTTCTTTCTTTCTTTAATTTTATCCAGGGCCTCTGTTGTCATCCATGCCTTATTCTGACGTTCTCTGTTCCCCAGTGTTTCTTCGTATGTCTCTTTCCATATATCTTTTACCTGTTTCCAATGATCTTCTATATTTATTATATTTTCTAGTTGTTGGACGACTTGGTATTTGTTTGATATTGTGACTGAGAATTTATCTTTAATTCCTTGTTCTTTAAGAAACCCTACATTGAAATACTTTCTACCCTTATTCGTTGTAGTATACCTTTATAGTTTAATTTTAAGTTTGGCTAACAGAAGATGATGATACCTTTACAACCTGTAAGGATGACTTAAACTTATTATTAATACATATGTGATCAATTTGATTTTCCGTTCTATGATCTGGTGACACCCATGTAGCTTTGTGTATTCTTTAAGTTGCAATATTGTTCTTCCTAGGCTCACTTGATTAAGGGCGCAGAAAGTCACAAATATCTCTCCATTCTCATTTATATCTCCAAGTCCATGTTTTCCCACAATCTCTTCGAAGCCTCTTTTGCCTGATCCTACTTTAGCATTTAGGTCTCCCATCAAGATTATAATATCCTTGGCTCGTCTTGCATCCATCTGACATTGTAGCTGTTTATAGAATCCATCTTTAACTAAATCATCCTTATCATCGTATTATTAGATAGCTTTCCAAAATGTGACAAATCAGTTTTCATATTATTAGATAGAACCACCTCCAAAATGTGACAAATCAGTTTTCATATTATTAGATAGAACCACCTCCAAAATGTGACAAATTAGTTTTCATATTATTAGACAGAACCACCTCCAAAATGTGACAAATTAGATTTCACATGATTAGATAGAACCACCTCCAAAATGTGACAAATTAGTTTTCATATTATTAGATAGAACCACCTCCAAAATGTGACAAATTAGTTTCATATTATTAGACAGAACCACCTCCAAAATGTGATAATTTAGATTTCATATTATATATATATCCGAATTGTGATAAATTAGATTCATTTATAATAAAAGGCCTATCGATCTAACCTAGAAAACAAAAGGCGGCGTGGCATGATGTCTAGTGACAGGAGGTATAAAATGTATTGAAGCTGTCATGCTATATATTTATTGTCAGGTCATATGTCTTTTTATCACTTTTATTTTCACCTTATGTGCTGATAGTTTACACTGAAGTCATGCATAAACATGGTACCTCTTATTAAACATCAAATAACAGAAACATAAGTCAGGAATTCAAAATGCAGAATTTTATTGTTTCAGTTAACACTCTTTTTGACAATAAAAGATAACTATGTCATTTGTTTTTCAAATAAATAAAATTTATTGTAAGAGTTAGTTTAAATTTCTGATTGATTAATAATAATAATAATAATAATAATAATAATAATAATAATATTAATCATAAGTTGTAACTATCATTAAAAATTGTGAATGTTTAGAGATACGAAGAAAGTAAGTGAGATATTTTAGTCTCTACGGAATCTCTTGGTTCTATCATTTTTATGACTTGGCCGGACAGGGAGGAACATAATCGCTTGGAGCACCTGGCACAGGATACCTGTCAGAGAATTGATCAAATTAGTGGGTGCTGTCATTTGTTGATTGTACTAATAATATGGGAGGTTATGTTGAGGTCTTAAGTTCAGTAGATTGTGAAAGATTATATGGGAGGTGATGTTGAGGTCATATGTTTAGTAGATTGTATAAGATGATATGGGAGGTGATGTTGAGGTCATATGTTTAGTAAAGTGAATATAAATTTATCTTCTTGAGCGTACTCATTGAGTCCCCAAGGAAGCACACACGCGAATAAATCTGTGTCTCAAGCCATGCTTTAGTAGCTGCTATAATTACTATAGCCAAACCTCCTTGTAAAGTAAAGAACCTCGTCACGCCAAGTGTCGTATAGGGAATATGGTGTTAGTGACCATAAATTTTACAGACCTTCAGCACATGTTTTTTTGGGCAATGTAGTCGGTATTACTCCCGTGCCACTTTACTTTCCCAGAAAAAATCAGGTACACATTTAAGACTGGGTGAACCCTACATCTTGCCCTTTGTAGTCCAATTCACTAACGACTGAGCTATCGCGGCTCCCCAAACCTCCTTGAAGTCAACACGAAAGCACCGTTGTCAGCACTTGTATCTCCAGCATGAGCCGTGATAGCCCAAGAGCTTCGTACATACAGAATAACAGACTCATCAGTGTAAATGTTTGAGTCACTCTCAGAGAATTTTCTCGAAAATCAAATTCTACACTTCTGTCTCAACGACCAATAGGTTGACTACTGGAAAGGACGCAATACACGTCTGTGGTACTCACACCCATTCTTCACTGGGCTCTATGTCCTTGATTGAACACGCCAGCTGGATAATATCTATAGCCTGATCCATCCACGATTCTCCTTTTTAACCTGCTGCCTTTTGTACTCATAAATTCACGGTATAGTTTATTGCATCATCATCATCATTGAGTGCCGTCTCCGCATCTAAGGTTGGCTACCATGGAGCGCCATTCCACTCTGTCTCTTGCTTTGATGGTGCAGGTTGTCATAGGTTGACTTGTCCAACTTTTGATGTTACTCGTCCATGTTAGTCTTGGTCTGCCTCTGCCTCTTTTACCTTGTATTTTCCGTTCCAATACTCCCCTCGACGCTGAAAGGCAGATGAGGAAGGAAAGAAGAAGAAGAAGAAGAAACGTAATTCGTGTTCGTGAAAGGTTGTTATGATTATTGTGACTGTTTTGCTCTGTGTGTCTTGTGGTTATCCATATCAGATTCTCTGAATCATATATATTATATATAATATCCATATCAGATTCTCTGAATCATATATATTATATATAATATCCATATCAGATGCTCTGAATCATATATATTATATATAATATCCATATCAGATGCTCTGAATCATATATATTATATATAATATCCATATCAGATGCTCTGAATCATATATATTATATATAATATCCATATCAGATGCTCTGAATCATATATATTATATATAATATCCATATCAGATGCTCTAAATCATATATATTATATATAATATCTATATCAGATATTAAAGCCCTACCTGTTTCCCTTCCACTTCAAGTCGTAACTCATAAGTGGATGAGCCTCAAACGATCGGTCGTGAGTCTTGACCCAGAAGTCATCACAATCAAAGTCGATTAAATAGTCATTGTGGGTCTGAAATAAATGCACCATTTATCACGATTTGATAATTTGCTACTTCGTTCCACGATATAGCAGCAGTTACATAAAGTATTATCTATCATTAATATACAACTGTTATCATTGTATGTGCATTCACTTCATACATCGTCGTGCAATCTCGCTGTAATCAATAAATATATCATCTGCTATCTATAAATTTACAACGATTATCATGATACATTTGCTCGGTGTACCATTTTACGATTTATATCAACACAGTTATCACTTTCATTCTAGAATGGATTAATCGAACTAGAGTAATGAACAATAACATTGATACTGAAGAATAAAATATACACGTAAGAAAACACAGTGAAAGTAGTTGAGGGCATGGCATATCTCGGAATTTACATAAATCAATGAGACACACATAAAGAAATCAGAATCAGATTGACATAGGCAACAATATCTTTTAGAAATCTTAATAGAATATGGAAATCAAAATTACTAAGCACAAAAACAGAGCTGAGATTTTTCAAATCAAAACTATTATCCATCCATACTTATGCATGCAACAGATAGAACATAACTGAAGAAATACAACAAAATTAGATGCTTTAAAAAATACCTGAAGACAAATAAAAGCACAATAGCTCAGGCCAAAATAACATTTCAGAAAAAATGAAAAACGCCTTGAGCAACAAGTCTTTGTTTGTTGAAGTGAGAAAAAGAGTTCATCGGTGCTATATAGAATCAATTCTGACCTATGGAAGCTAATCATGGGCAATAGACAATCAAATTAAAAGACCATTAGAGACACAAGAAATGAGATTTCCCAGAAGACAGTTGAAAGTTCCCTGGACAGCTAAAAAGACCAATGAGGAAATTCTCAAAGAGGCCAACACAATAGGGAGTTCCTAAAAAGACCAATGAGGACATTCTCAAAGAGGCCAACACAATAGGGAGTTCCTAAAAAGTCCAATGAGGACATTCTCAAAGAGGCCAACACAATAGGGAGTTCCTAAAAAGTATCACAAAGAAACAATCGGCATTTATCAGACTATCACATCATGAGATTAGAAAAGTGTGAATACTTGGTTACAACTGACAAAATTAAAGGGCAAGAGAGATCGCGGACAACATAGAGAATAAGATACTAGATAGCTTGGTGTCGTGGCATGGAACACATTCAGCAACATAATTGATAAGATGTACTGTGGATAGAAAATTGTTGAAGGTCATGGTCGCTTAATAATACTTTGTATAACTTAGATTGAATTCAAGAATAGTGCAAAAATAAGAGAAATGACAAAGCATAAAAAATATGATCTATAATGAAGAGAAGAAGGTTGTCATATGTTGGCCATGCTATGAGAAGTGAGAACAAGAGAATATCAAAGCATGACCATAAACCAGAAGCAGAGAAAGAAAAATAGGTCGACCTAGAGAAACAGTTAAGAAGAAGATTGAGACGAGAGGCAAAACAGCAGGCATCATTTCCTTCTTAGAGATTGAGAGGCTCGCTAAGTGCAGGAGTGTGTGGTGAGATACATTGCGATCCTTGTACACAGTCCGACGATTAATAACAAAGATATCGATAAACACGGAACATCTTGGCTTTCAGCGTCTTGTCCGTTGTCTCTAATATATATCATATATATTATTGATCGTGAATAAGTAATGATCATCATTATATATTTACTTGACACATCATTTTACAATATTACTGTAAACTGTTAAAAATATCATTTTATAATAAATATATAATAACACATATGCTAGATCCATTAGTACATTATGTTACAATATTGCATCATCTTCATCAAGTGCTATATCTGCTGGAGTTGGTGATCATGTCTCTCCACAATTTTCAATCTCGATAGTTATTTATTATTTCTGTTGTTGATCTTGCGCCAAGCCATTCTCTTAAGCTGTCTGGTATCTTTACTCTTTGCTTCCCTCTATCTCTTCGTCCCTACCAGTTTTTTCCCAGTTGTCACAATATTTTTCAGCTGTTTTCTTCTCATTACATGGTCAAAAATTATGATTATTTCTTCCTAATATTGGAAATTAGCTCTCTTTTTGCTTTAGCCTCTTTCAGAACGTTTCCATTACTCATCTTAGCTGTCCATGGTATTCTAAAAATTCATCTGTAAAACCGAATTTTTACAACTTTCAGTGATTTTCTTGTCTTTTGCGCTATTGTCCATGATTCACATCCATATGTTAAGACTGGCTCTACATAACATTTAAGTAAGAACTCTTTCTTCTTTCTCTTGTTTCTATTGTCAAAAATTGATTCCACAATATGTTCCACATTTGTTGGAAAGATGTTTTTGTGGCCTGAGCTATTCTGCATCTCACCTCTGTTGTACATCTACCATATTACAGTAAACTGCTTACAGTAAACTATAAAATATCATTCTATCATAAATATTCGATGACATATATGATATATCAATTGGTACATCATTTGACAATATTACAGTAAACTGTTAAAATATTATTCTCTCATAAATATTCAACGACACAAATGACATCTCCATTGGTACATCATTTGACAATATTACAGTAAACTGTTAAAATATTATTCTCTCATAAATATGCAATGACACAAATGACATCTCCATTGGTACATCATGTTCCAATATCACAACAATACATTTAATTGACAAAGTGTTGATTCTGTTCTCTCATGAAAGACGCTTACCTCGCAGCTAAAAGAATATCATGTTCTTAAGCTCATAGTTGAGCTCAACGATAAAAAAAACGAAAACTTTAAGTAGAACCTTTAATAGTAAAGAGCATTTTAAACAGGCAGTTCTAAAGAAACATAAAACAAAAGAATACTGAAGCGAGAAGCAACTGCAGCAGGCATCAGAATAATATCCTAGGTTGGGAATCCTCGTTCAGAACAGAGACATACAATGCGGGTTTTGTGAAAGTCATTGTCATCGAGTGCCATCTCCGCAACGAAGGTTAGCAACCATGGAGCGCCATTCTGCTCTGTCTCTTGCTTTGATGGTGCAGATTGTCATGGCTAATCTGTCCACCTTTTGATGTCACTCGTCCATGTTAGTCTCGATCTGCCTCTGCCTCTTGTACCTTGTATTTTTCTCTCCAAGATTACTTTTAATAGGCTGTTGTGTCTTTTAACATGACCCAAATTTCGCATTTGTCTGGTTTGAATTGTATTTAGTAGTTCTCTTATAATTTGTAGTTGTTTTAAGACTTCTTCGTTTGTTTTCTTTTCTTTCCATCCAATTCTACCTATTCTTCTATATATCCACATTTCAAGGGCTTCAATTCTTTGTTCTGATTTCTTGTATAATGTCCATGTTTCTGCACTATATAGGAATGTTGAGAAGATATAACATTTTGTAATTCTTAGTTTTAGCCTTGGTGTTGTTTGTTTTGATGTTAGTATATTTGTCATAACATTAAATTTTTACTTTATGCCATTCCTATTCTTTTGTTTATTTCAGTTATATATTTTCCATTGCTGATTTAGTATGTCCAAGGTAGTTGTAATTCTGAACTGTCTCAATGTTTATTCTTTCAATTTTATTATCCACTTGTTAGTTTTTTATATTTTCTTTGTTTATGATCATAGTTTTAGTCTTTTTTTCAAATTAGTCGTATGTCATATTATCTAGATGTATCTCTTTTAGGCATTCTATAAATTGTTTGTGGTGTATTCTATCAAAAACTTTGGTGCAGTCTATGAAACAGGCATATATTGGTTTGTTTTCTTCTTCTGTGTACTTTTCTATTAATGTTCTCATTCAGAATTTGGCTTCTTTTGTCCCACTATTTTTTCCTAAATCCAAATTTGTGTTTCTCTAATTCACCATTGATTTTATTCTGAATCCTTCCTTGTATAACTTTTAGCAAGATTTTTGTAACATGGCTCATTAGGCATATTGTTCTATAATCACAACATTCAACTGCACCAATCTTTGTGAGAGTAAAACGTTTGTTAGCAAAGATCATCTGACACGCAGCATCTGACATTTCTACTCTATGTGACGCCATAGGTTCGAAATGAAAATGGAGGGATTGATCATTACGGAGTATTGCCATACCAGTTGGCGTAGGCGATCATGCCTTCCACTATCTTCTACTACAGTGCTTCGTAACAATTCTGTTGTTGACTGTTTTCCATACCATGTTGCCAGTGTCTGCAGGTCACATGTGATAAAATTTCTTCAGTGGAGTTCCTCTGGTTCTGTCGTCAGAAGCCAACTCTCCACATATTTAACTCTTTCTGTACGGATGGTTGTTGCGAATGCAACGGAAAAGTTTTCATAGAGAAAAGATTTCATAGAGAAAAGTTTTCATAGAGAAAAGTTTTCATAGAGAAAAGTTTTCATAGAGAAAAGATTTCATAGAGAAAAGATTTCATAGAGAAAAGATTTCATAGAGAAAAGTTTTCATAGAGAAAAGATTTCATAGAGAAAAGATTTCATAGAGAAAAGTTTTCATAGAGAAAAGTTTTCATAGAGAAAAGATTTCATAGAGAAAAGATTTCATAGAGAAAAGTTTTCATAGAGAAAAGTTTTCATAGAGAAAAGATTTCATAGAGAAAAGTTTTCATAGAGCAAAGATTTCATAGAGAAAAGTTTTCATAGAGAAAAGTTTTCATAGAGAAAAGTTTTCATAGAGAAAAGATTTCATAGAGAAAAGTTTTCATAGAGAAAAGATTTCATAGAGAAAAGTTTTCATAGAGAAAAGATTTCATAGAGAAAAGTTTTCATAGAGAAAAGATTTCATAGAGAAAAGTTTTCATAGAGAAAAGTTTTCACCGTTTTAAATATCAATGTACATGTTTATATTGATCTAATACATAACAAGCTATATATGAATTGAGCAAGGAATTAGATTTCACCAATACCAAGATGGTACATGACATGTAGAAAGAATACGGTTTGAGGACGGTTTACAATAATCAAATTGAGAGTAACGCACTGTGCGGCTACGCAACCGAAACCGTCATGACGTACAGCGCGTCGATGCGTATGGAAAGATTGAAGCTGTTAATGACATGAATGTTCAACTTTCTCACCTCAGAGTCTGGAATAGCTGGCACATCTGGGTCACCTGGAGGATGCATCAGACCCTGACCAAGAAATGGTAAAATATGTGATTAAATAACTTGAATAATACCAAATTGTTTTGGTAAATGTGAATCATGGACAATAGGACTACAGACAAGAAAATCACTGGAGGCTGTAGAAATGTGGTTTTACAGAAGAATGTTGAGGATACCATGGACAGCTAAGAAGAGTAATGAAAACGTTCTGAAGGAGGACAAAGCAAAAAGAGAGCTAATTTCCAATATTAGAAAGTAACTATCATCGTTTTTTGGCGATGTAATGAGAAGAGAACAACTGAAATATATTGTTACAACTGGGAAAAAATTTGAGGGATAAAGAGATAGAGGGAACCAAAGAGATAAAATAACAGACAGCTTAAGAGAATGGCTTGACAGAAGGTCAACAACAGAAATGATAAATAGCTATCGAGATCGAAGGTTGTGAAGAGACATGATCACCAACGCCAGCTTGTGTACTTTTTTGTCTGGGCGTTGTCATGTCCATAATCGTCTAGAGTGTTGCTTGAACCAGATTTTACCTACAATCATTTCATGTCCTTTTGCCTAATCTATCAATCTATCTCCTCAGTCATTCGTCTCTCCTAGGTAATGTCCCCCAGTCACATTTTGCACTTTAGCTGTTCTTACCTTTGCATTGAAATCTCCTAATATAATAGTTATTTCTTGGGATCTACACTGTTCCATGGTCATCTCTAGCTCTTTAAAGGGGTCAATTTCTTCTGTGCTATTACTTATTTGTGCATAAGATTGAATTATGTTGATATCCATTGGTCTACCTCTGAATTTTTCTAGAAGAATGCTTTCCTGTACTGGTCAAAAATCCTTTCACTGTTTTTACTTCTTCCTTTATTTAACATGATGTCTACTCCTCTTTCATGTGTAGTTCCACCAGAGTAAATTTACTTTTCCACAATCTTCTTCTTCTTCCTTTCTTCCTCAACTGCCATATAGCGTAGGGTGAGAGAAGACACGGCACAAAGAAAGTTGTACAACTCTCTTATGAGAATACAGTCCACTTTGTGTGTGCTCGCTTTGAGGAGAGGGAAGCTGGAAAATCTGGTGACAACAGGACATATTTAGGAAAAAGAAGACAGAGGAAGACAACAGAAGAACATACTAGACAGTTTATTACAGGGAAGCGATTATGAGGGGAAATGGTAAAATGCTCTGGCCAAAAAGAGGAAAATGGAGAGAATATCGTCAACTCCAAGGGCATGGCACGCGATGATGATGTTATATCTATCTTTTGTTCTGTCGAGCCGACAGCGGTAGATAAGGCAGACATTCTAGACACTTGTGTCCGACGAACTTTCATGTTTCAGACTTTGCACAGTAACTGCATTGTGTCGCGCCACACGGTTCTGTTCTGGGCAGGTTGCTCAATCTCGGCGAGGGAGCTGATGCCTGCTGTTTTTACCTCTCACCTCAGTGTTCCTTTTAGTGTTTCTAGGTAGGCCTATTTTCTTTTACCCACTGGTTCCCTGTGGACCTGTTTTACAATCACTAGCGATCAACCGTTCATTGATGTTATTTGGGATTTGATATATTTCTGTAAAATGTTGGCGGGAACAGCGCCGTCTTGTAGGTAATTGCTTCTGTGATTGGTTGCTGGTTTGAACTGCTGGTCATTCTAGTGATGTATGCTGGGAGCAGATATTTATTGCTGATACTTTAGTGCTCCAGCTCATTTCAAATATAAAACACAACACGTATATCGCTCTTCTAGTAGGGTACATTCAGGTGGACTAGTGGAAGTTCTATGTATTAAATAACAATATGTGTTTAAATATTGATAAAGTCACGCCAAAAAGTGTCTGATATGACAACTAAACAAATATTTATTATTATAAGCAATGATCGACTGAATATAAAGTCAAGGATTAATGGAGCAATTACATGTTTGCGAGGGGATGAAAAGTGGAACCACTCTTGTAAAATAATAATGTTAAAATGTCAAAGAATGTAGTAGAACATGATCATTTTGATCTATAAAGGCAGTATAATTCTTCATTCAGTTGTTGTACTATCAACAACGATTATACCTAGCCTGGTCTTATATAAATAATTATATATATTCTTCAGTTGTTGTACTATCAATGACAGACCTGGACGCTAGACACCAGAACAATAAGAGAAATAACCACCGATATTAAATATGTTAGTCCCTTGACAGGAATCGGCCTGAGAGGTAAGATCAGAAATGAAAAACTGAAAATAATTCCTCCCATTGAATGACTAGATAAGTATTTTTCATAGCGGTTTGACCACGTGATAAGACAGAAAGATAAAAATACAAGACAACGAGATTTTAATAAACGCTACGGGGTCACCCGACCAAAGGAGAAAAAGATAGATTGATGAATTACTAGAAACATGGGAAATATACCAGCAGGAGAGGTCAACAGACGAGTTAAGAGCTTCAACGCTGAAAGACAGATGAGAAAGTAAAGAAGAAAAAAAAAAACAATATGATTGTTAGATTCATAACTAAAGAGCCACTCTGAGAGTAAAACAAACAGCCGTGACAGACGGATCATATGGGAAGATCAAATGTAAAGAGATCAAGTGTCATCAATGCTGGAACACAAAATAGAGAATTTATTGAAAGTGTCAAGTGTGACTTTTGTCTCTAACACAACAAATCGCTTATAACCTCCAGTACTTGGGAGATATCATGTACATCTGTTTACATGGAACAATGCTTATCACATGTGCGATCATAGTTTTCTGTTTAGCTGACCAGGTCTTATTCACAGAATTGTTCTCTGTTTCTTCATTATAGTGTTGGTCTCTCATAAAAGCGCAAGATATCATTCTAATTTAAACAATCTAAACTGATATCTTCAACAAAAGGAACTTATCTTACTCATGCGCCTATAACAAAGACTTACCCCACCCAGAGGGCGTCTACAATCTGTCCATTCTCCCTCAAATGAGCTTTCTGAAGTTTGCTTGAACACAGATCGGCAGTTATCGTAACATTTAAAATCTTCAGGTTTGAATTTGGCGAGATCGGCAGCACCGAAGTCTTCTATTCTGTATTTGAAATAGAAGGCAGCAATGACTTTTAGAAACCTTTGATAAAATATTTAAATCAAAATTACTAAGCACAACAACAAATATGAATTTCAAATCAAATGTATCATCCACTCTTAATTAAGAAAGTAAAGTAAAATTGGTAGTAATCAACTAAACCTATATAGAGATTAGACAAAGCTACGACATTTCGGCTAAATAATTCATCAGGTACAAAGCAACAAATATTGATGCAAACACGAAGGTCAAGCATTGATCTCAAAATATTGATTTCAGGGGACATAATCGTGCGGTCAGAATAAAACAAACCTTAGGATTTTCAAATAAAATGTATTGTCGGCCCTTACTTAATCACCAGGAGAGCTGGAAAAAAAAATCTAAAGAAATAGAAAATAAACTGGATGCATTTGAAAACAAATTTCTCAGGAAAATACATTGTATATCATTGGCTTAATTTAAGACTGGTGTAGAAAAAAGAGAAATAGCAAAGCATCGAACAATTTAATATATAACCGAGAGAAGAAAGGGGTCATATGTTGGCCATGTGATGAGTAGCGACAAGAAGGTGGTCATACGTTGGTTATGTGATGAGTAGCGACAAGAGGGTGGTCATATGTTGGCCATGTGATGAGTAGCGACAAGAGGGTGGTCATACGTTGGTCATGTGATGAGTAGCGACAAGAGGGTGGTCATACGTTGGTCAGGTGATGAGTAGCGACAAGAGGGTGGTCATACGTTGGTCAGGTGATGAGTAGCGACAAGAGGGTGGTCATACGTTGGTAATGTGATGAGAAGCGATAAGAAGGTGGTCATATGTTGGCCATGTGATGAGTAGCGACAAGAGGGTGGTCATACGTTGGTTATGTGATGAGTAGCGACAAGAGGGTCGTCATATGTTGGCCATGTGATGAGTAGCGACAAGAGGGTGGTCATACGTTGGTCATGTGATGAGTAGCGACAAGAGGGTGGTCATACGTTGGTCAGGTGATGAGTAGCGACAAGAGGGTGGTCATACGTTGGTAATGTGATGAGAAGCGATAAGAAGGTGGTCATATTTTGGCCATGTGATGAGTAGCGACAAGAGGGTGGTCATACGTTGGTAATGTGATGAGAAGCGATAAGAAGGTGGTCATATGTTGGCCATGTGATGAGTAGCGACAAGAAGGTGGTCATATGTTGGCCATGTGATGAGTAGCGACAAGAAGGTGGTCATATGTTGGCCATGTGATGAGAAGCGATAAGAAGGTGGTCATATGTTGGTCATGTGATGAGAAGCGACAAAAGAAGAAGGTGGTCATATGTTGGCCATGTGATGAGAAGCGACAAAAGAAGAAGGTGGTCATATGTTGGCCATGTGATGAGTAGCGACAAGAAGGTGGTCATATGTTGGCCATGTGATGAGAAGCGACAAGAAGGTGGTCATATGTTGGCCATGTGATGAGAAGCGATAAGAAGGTGGTCATATGTTGGTCATGTGATGAGAAGCGACAAAAGAAGAAGGTGGTCATATGTTGGCCATGTGATGAGAAGCGACAAAAGAAGAAGGTGGTCATATGTTGGCCATGTGATGAGAAGCGATAAGAAGGTGGTCATATGTTGGCCATGTGGTGAGAAGCGATAAGAAGGTGGTCATATGTTGGCCATGTGATGAGAAGCGACAAGAAGGTGGTCATATGTTGGCCATGTGATGAGAAGCGACAAGAAGGTGGTCATATGTTGGCCATGTGATGAGAAGCGATAAGAAGGTGGTCATATGTTGGCCATGTGATGAGAAGCGATAAGAAGGTGGTCATATGTTGGTCATGTGATGAGAAGCGACAAAAGAAGAAGGTGGTCATATGTTGGCCATGTGGTGAGTAGCGTCAAGAAGGTGGTCATACGTTGGTTATGTGATGCGAAGCGACAACAGTAAGGTGGTAATATGATGGTCATGTGATGAGAAGTGACAAGAAGGTGGTCATATGTTGGCCATGTGTTGGCCATGTGATGAGAAGCGACAAGAAGGTGGTCATATGTTGGCTATTTGATGAGAAGCGACAAAAGAAGAAGGTGGTCATATGTTGGCCATGTGATGAGAAGCGACACAAGAAGAAGGTGGTCATATGTTGGCCATGTGATGAGAAGCGACAAAAGAAGATGGTGGTCATATGTTGGCCATGTGGTGAAAAGCGACAAAAGAAGAAGGTGGTCATATGTTGGCCATGTGGTGAGAAGCGACAAAAGAAGAAGGTGGTCATATGTTGGTCATGTGGTGAGAAGCGACAAAAGAAGAAGGTGGTCATATGTTGGCCATGTGGTGAGAAGCGACAAAAGAAGAAGGTGGTCATATGTTGGCCATGTGGTGAGAAGCGACAAAAGAAGAAGGTGGTCATATGTTGGCCATGTGATGAGAAGCGACAAAAGAAGAAGGTGGTCATATGTTGGCCATGTGGTGAGAAGCGACAAAAGAAGAAGGTGGTCATATGTTGGCCATGTGGTGAGAAGCGACAAAAGAAGAAGATGGTCATATGTTGGCCATGTGGTGAGAAGCGACAAAAGAAGAAGGTGGTCATATGTTGGCCATGTGGTGAGAAGCGACAAAAGAAGAAGGTGGTCATATGTTGGCCATGTGGTGAGAAGCGACAAGAAGGTGGTCATATGTTGGCCATGTTGTGAGAAGCGACAAGAAGGTGGTCATATGTTGACCATGTGGTGAGAAGCGACAAGAAGGTGGTCATATGTTGACCATGTGGTGAGAAGCGACAAGAAGGTGATCACATGTTGGCCATGCGATAAGAAGCGACAAGAAGGTGGTCATATGTTGACCATGTGGTGAGAAGCGACAAGAAGGTGGTCATATGTTGACCATGTGGTGAGAAGCGACAAGAAGGTGGTCATATGTTGACCATGTGGTGAGAAGCGACAAGAAGGTGGTCATATGTTGGTCATGTGGTGAGAAGCGACAAGAAGGTGGTCATATGTTGACCATGTGGTGAGAAGCGACAAGAAGGTGGTCATATGTTGGTCATGTGGTGAGAAGCGACAAAAGAAGAAGGTGGTCATATGTTGACCATGTGGTGAGAAGCGACAAGAAGGTGGTCATATGTTGGTCATGTGGTGAGAAGCGACAAAAGAAGAAGGTGGTCATATGTTGGTCATGTGATGAGAAGCGACAAAAGAAGTAAGTGGTCATATGTTGGCCATGTGGTGAGAAGCGACAAAAGAAGAAAGTGGTCATATGTTGGCCACGTGATGAGTAGCGACAAGAAGGTGGTCATACGTTGGTTATGTGACGCGAAGCGACTACAGTAAGGTGGTAATATGATGGTCATGTGATGAGAAGTGACAAGAAGATGGTCATATGTTGGTCATGTGGTGAGAAGCGATAAGAATGTTGTCATATGTTGGCCATTTGGTGAGCTCTGACCATATGTGATTGGTATGGCTACGTTCTGAAGAACTAATAACTCTCTTATACTTCTGAGTTATTGCCTTGTCTACTAAATATTGGTTATGTTGTCTAACAGTTTGACAATTTTGCTGTCTCGTGTTGGTAAAAATGTTACATGCAATTTCTATGTCATTATGTTTCATTTAATCCGAACACACATATTGAACTTCAATCACAAACTTATATATGTACACACACAAAGTGATATTCTCACACACACTAACAACATATATATGTGCTCACAGGTAAAACATACAAACACTCTGGTCTCCAAACAACCAGCTAAATGTGTACACATATTGAAGTCTCTGCAAATATTGATACCACCACACAAACAGTTGATATTTCTCCACACAAGCAGAGAGAGATGTCCATACTCACATATTGAGTTATTGAGTTATTGAGTTATTTGCGGGTCATCATCATTGCACTCCGAACATGTCCATAGGTGCTCAGATCCCCTCCTCAGCAATTCCCTCAGTGTCCAGCGACTGAAGACTCCAGTTCTATGTTGGTTGATAAGTCTTCTTACACGGCCACTAAGTTTCTCATTTCTGGCTGTGCCCATCTTAACTTCCATTTCCATCATCCGAAGAAGCGACGTTGATCTGTGTTTGTCGAAGTCCTGTGCTCTTCCAACATCTCGGAGTGCATTGATGACGTCCGCCCGATCCATCGGTTGCCCGTCCTCAACGACAGCACAGCTAGCCAACCTGTCCGCTCTCTCATTTCCCCGTACTCCCGCATGTCCAGGGACATAGACAAAGGTGACCTTACGTATTTTGGATTTCTACAACGACTCTACCCATTGCATGCGTACAAAGCCCGCCTCCACTTTTTTTATCATGCTCATCGAATCACTCAGTATACATGCGTGGATGTAGTCTTGTGACTCTAACCATTTGAATGCCTTGGTCACTGCCATCACCTCCATTGTCATGCTACTCGTGGTCATGGCGTATGCACCACTGTCTTCCTTGGCTATTCTGCCTGCCGAACGTGCTGTAAATGCCCATGCACTTTTTTCGTGTCGTCTTACAGATCCGTCTGTATAGATGACTGCATCTTTCTCATCGGTGTTATCGCAGATGAGACCGTTGACCTCAGCATTAACCACGACTGGGTTCTGTTCCCTACTTTTCCTGTCGAGTGTGACAATACATGAGAAAGTCCCCTTGAATGACGTAGGCACCGGTATCCACTCCTCACCAACGCTGAGATTGGTAAGCCCACATACCTGTTTGATGACATCTTCTGCTCGGCCCACCCATGATTTGCCTCTTTTTAGCCTGGTACCTTTCTCTGTGTTGAGCACGTGGTGCAATGGATGCTCTGTATCTGTACTAATCTTCAGGTATACTCGTGCTCTCCAGATCTTGATTCTGTCATCCATGGTTGGAAAATCAAGAAGATACCTCATTGCCACACAGGGAGTGTCCCTCGTACATCCCAGGATAATGCGCATGGCTTCATTTTGTATTTTCTCCAGCCTATCAATTTGAGTCGTACTGACAGTAAGAATGGCCAGGGCATACTCGATTGGTGCGAGGACTAATCCCTGGAACAGAAGAGTAAGTAGCCTCTGCTCGATGTTGGCAGCTGCCATGACCTTCAAGGCGGCTAATCCTTTGCGGGATTTTGTTATCACATGGTCAACGTGGTCCCGAAAACACAGGCTGCGATCAAACTTAACTCCGAGGTATGTCATCAACTTGTCCCTGGTCACCTCATCAGCTCCCATTCGTACTACCGGTGTGGTCGTATTAACGATATGATTGTTAAGGGAGAACCATGAAACTGATGCTTTATTAGGATTAACCAAGGCACCTGAAACCCCACACCAGGAAGAAATGCGATCGAGTTCGTCTTGCATTGTGGAGGCGATTCCCCGTCTGTCTCTTCCCTGTCGATATACCAGAATATCATCAGCAAAAGTCATAGTTCTTCCCCTCCCATCCAGCTGTTGGGCCGTGATCGTTATTGTGTACACATTAAATAGAACTGGTGACAATGGTGAGCCTTGTGGCAGCCCAGGACAAATGGATGTTGGCTCGGAAGACCAACTTCCACATCTGAGTATCACCTTCCTCTGAAACAGTGCCGCGGCGATCCATCTTATGAGGAAGGGGTTCACCGCCAGTTTGAGAAGCATATGCATGAGATATTCAAATGGTACCCTGTTGTATGCATCCTCCAGATCTATAGCAGCAGCACATGTCTCCTCTCGTCTGTGGAAGCCTTCGAAGACGTCATAGGCAAATACTGCCGCATTGAGCCATGTCTCTTTGTTATATCTATAACCTCCGAGTGTGGATGGGAATACGCGTTTCTGTTAAAGGCGACACGTGAGGACACGGGCAACTATTTTCTCCAGCAGCTTGCCCGCAGTGTTCTGCATTGTGATGATTCTGTAGGCACTGATCTGAGAATGGTCCTTGTTTGGCTTCGGTAGCGGTAGTAAGTAGCTGTGTAGCCACTCCTCCTTAATCTGGCCACTCTCAATACTGGCATTAAACTCATTGGCCAGTGTTGTCAAGTCGTCATCAGCTAAATCGCCTATGTCATCATACCGAACACCATCTGGAACAGGAGCAGTGTTGTGTGACCTTTTAAGTGTCGCGCGAATGGTATCGGTTGTGATTGTGAGATCTTCTTCCAGCCCTACATCCTCACACAAATTTGACAAAGATCCCCGTATCCTCATTCTTACAGCCTCATTTCTTTGGTCCGTCTGCTCAATGTAGCGGGCAAGCAGGGCCTTCCCTTTGCTCTCATCAGATTTGTGCCATATCTGGTCTGTGCTCTGAAAGTCTGGTATACCTCTGTGTCGTGGTGTGCCATTCATGCACTGATGAAGGCGCCAGAATGTGGCTAGCGATTTTTCTGAGCACACTTTTTTACAGAAGTCATCCCATTTGGCATCCTTAGCCTGCTTAGCGCATAGTTTAAAGTGCATCATTTTTTGGTCGACCTCTACTTTCAGACGCTTCAAGAGCTCAGGTTGTGTTCTACCATACCTTCTGGCTTTCTGCCATGTCTTGACCGTTTGTCTCTTGCTCCGCCAAGCTTCCTCGACATCTACGTTCCACCAGGGTGGCTGCGTCCATCTCTCCTGCCTCCTACGAGGGGCGCTCTGTTTCCTATGTCTGATTTTGCTAATGACGTCCTGGTCTGTTTTCTCGTAGTTGAATGTGTGGAGCTTTCTTCTCTGGCGTTTATTTCCGCCTTTCTCAATTAGGAGGACACATGGATAGTGATCACTTCCGTGGAACCCCAGTGCACTCCACCTGCAAACCGGTGCGAAGGTGGGAGACACCAGTGCCAGGTCTATGACACTATCAGAGTCCCCTGTTCGAGTGGCCATTCTTGTTGCCCTTCCATCATTCAAGCACACTAAATCGGCTGACACCAGTGCGTTCTCTAGGTCTTCTCCCTGCTTGTTGGTTATGACGTTACCCCACTGGTCTCCTCTAGCATTAAAGTCTCCGCAGAAAATGACATTCTCTTCATCGAACTCGAAGAGATTCTGCCATTGTTGTGTGTTCACCTTCCCATTACAGGCATACACATTAACAATCACGAAATGAACTGGGGTCTGCACCCTAACCGCATGTACCTGCAATTCTGCATTGTTCCACGCAGACATATCAACCTCAGCTGCCACCATATTGTTGCGCACAAGGATGGCCTGCCCAAGGTGTCGTCTATTGTAAAAGCAATGAAAGCCAGGAGTACTTACTGTCCTGTCACCAAGAAGAGTTTCTTGCAAAACCATTATATCGGCGCCGCACAGTAGCTTATCAAGAATGGACTGTCGTTGATTAATGGACCCACAATTCCAATAAGTAACGCGCACATACTTTAGGCCTAGCCTCTCACACTTTGACAGTTTAGTGCCACCCCTCTTGCCCCGTCGTGTTTTCCTTCTTCGATGATGTAGTTTGGGCTGCATCTGAAAACTGACACTTACCGTCGTCTTTAAAGATGAACGTCGCTGAACGTTGTTGCTTTGGATGGTCCAGACTCACGTGCACTTGCTCAGTCGCACGGCCTAGAACCCGTTCCACGTTATAAACTGGCCAGCTCCAGTAACTTGCTCAGCAGCACGCGGATACACTGTGAGCTTTCTACAAATTAAATGACTTACGCGTCCTTGACGACAGACCGGCGTAAACAAACCGCCATTTTTTGACGCGTTCAATAGTGCAACAACAATAATAAGTGATGAAATAAGGAAATTATAACAAAATGCAATGAATCAAAAGAAGCAAAGTGATTAACATCAAATAGAAAGCGCGCACACTCACATGAACCCTCAAAAAATAAATAAAAACAAACAAATAAACAGGAAATTTCACTGGAAAACAGCACTTATCTGTGAATCTTATGAATAGGCCAGCCAACAGGGCGCCATCTTGGTGCGTCCAGCAACTCACATATACGTCCACACACACTCCGAGTCGAGTATACAACAACCACAACGTATGTAATGGAACACAGTTAATTTCATCATAACACACAGATGTGTTATGACAATAGCGAGAATCGAAATGTCAACATGTGCATATAAACAACAAACAACATACTTGTATTGGCTGGCGTCACTTGTGATATTGCATGGAGTCATATAAATAGTGTTATCTTCGAGACCTTCTTTGACTTTCATCACCAGCAACCGATATACAACACGGTCTACTGACTCCAAAAACAAAATAACTGGGTCCTGTAATCAAGACAGTGAAGACAAAATAAATCAACAAAATGACATGTGTAACAATCATTTGGAATTACAAATGTTTGCCGTTATTCAAACATATTTATGTCAGCATTGTTGTTGAGGTAAACATTATTGAAAATACATATTTATATTTATGGTTATGTTTTTTCGAAGGCCCTGGTATCATGCACACGAATTAAAAATTCATAATTGCTCAACCGCCCTTGGCAGTAGAATCGTCGGAATTAAAAAAAATCAGTTCATGGAAGGTTCCAAACAAAGAAAGACAGTTACAGTTCCCATCATAGATGCTACAGCGCACGACAAAAGACATCAGACAAAGCGGCACCGAAGGTGAATGCAGCTGAATTGTCCTTCTTAATCCTATATCATCATTCTTTGTAAGCAATCGGAATATCGAAACACGATCTGGGTGAAGCACACAACTCCCGGTGTCCACAGAGCACTAAACTCGAAACAAATAAACAAAATTAACACTAAAAAAAAAATCTCATTACACAAACATTCCTACACTGTGCATGCGTTCTTTCTTCTCTAGTCCTCCAGATCTCTCTATCTCACTTCCCTCTTTCCCTTCTGCGTACCTCATAAACATGAAAAATATGAGGCTATAATTTTGGAAAATTGTGAGTGGACAGTTGTTCTTGAATATGAGAGGATGAAGTGAGGCACAACGGACTGACAGATGCTTCTTTTCTTCTGGTTCCAGTCAGGGCATCCACAACAATTAGTAATTGAATCGAAGTTTTGATGATTGAGCTGTTACCATTAGCAGATTCTAACTCTCAAACGTGTAGTTTATTTCTGGGGACAAGTACGGCAAGGATGTGATCAAGTTTCAGTGAGGACAAGTACAACAAGGGGGTTGTCAAATCTTAGTGAGGACAAGTACAACAAGAGGGTTGTCAAATCTTAGTGAGGACAAGTACAATAAGGAGGTAGTCAAATCTTAGTGAGGACATGTACAACAAGAGGGTAGTCAAATCTTAGTGAGGACATGTACAACAAGAGGGTAGTCAAATCTTAGTGAGGACATGTACAACAAGAGGGTAGTCAAATCTTAGTGAGGATAAGTACAACAAGAGGGTAGTCAAATCTTAGTGAGGATAAGTACAACAATGGGGTAGTCAGATCCCAGTGAGGATAAGTACAACAAGGGGGTAGTCAAATCTTAGTGAGGATAAGTACAACAATGGGGTAGTCAAATCTTAGTGAGGACATGTACAACAAGAGGGTAGTCAAATCTTAGTGAGGACATGTACAACAAGAGGGTAGTCAAATCTTAGTGAGGACAAGTACAACAAGAGGGTAGTCAAATCTTAGTGAGGATAAGTACAACAATGGGGTAGTCAGATCCCAGTGAGGATAAGTACAACAAGGGGGTAGTCAAATCTTAGTGAGGACAAGTACAATAAGGGGGTAGTCAAATCTTAGTGAGGACAAGTACAACAAGGGGGTAGTCAAATCTTAGGGAGGACAAGTACAACAAGGGGGTAGTCAAATCTTAGTGAGGACAAGTACAACAAGAGGGTAGTCAAATCTTAGTGAGGACATGTACAACAAGAGGGTAGTCAAATCTTAGTGAGGACATGTACAACAAGAGGGTAGTCAAATCTTAGTGAGGACATGTACAACAAGAGGGTAGTCAAATCTTAGTGAGGATAAGTACAAAAAGGGGGTAGTCAAATCTTAGTGAGGATAAGTACAACAAGAGGGTAGTCAAATCTTAGTGAGGACAAGTACAACAAGAGGGTAGTCAAATCTTAGTGAGGACAAGTACAACAAGAGGGTAGTCAAATCTTAGTGAGGACAAGTACAACAAGAGGGTAGTCAAATCTTAGTGAGGACAAGTACAACAAGAGGGTAGTCAAATCTTAGTGAGGACAAGTACAACAAGAGGGTAGTCAAATCTTAGTGAGGACAAGTACAACAAGAGGGTAGTCAAATCTTAGTGAGGACAAGTACAACAAGAGGGTAGTCAAATCTTAGTGAGGACAAGTACAACAAGAGGGTAGTCAAATCTTAGTGAGGATAAGTACAACAATGGGGTAGTCAAATCTTAGTGAGGACAAGTACAACAAGAGGGTAGTCAAATCTTAGTGAGGATAAGTACAACAATGGGGTAGTCAAATCTTAGTGAGGATAAGTACAACAATGGGGTAGTAAGATCCCAGTGAGGATAAGTACGGCAAGGAGGTGATCAAATCTCAGTGAGGATAAGTACAACAAACGAGTTGATCAAGTCTCAGTGAGGACAAGTTCAACAAACGAGTTGATCAAGTCTCAGTGAGGACAAGTACAACAAACGAGTTGATCCAATCTCAGTGAGGACAAGTTCAACAAACGAGTTGATCAAGTCTCAGTGAGGACAAGTACAACAAACGAGTTGATCCAATCTCAGTGAGGACAAGTTCAACAAACGAGTTGATCAAGTCTCAGTGAGGACAAGTACAGCAAACGAGTTGTCAAATCTCAGTGAAGACAAGTACAACAAACGAGTTGATCAAATCTCAGTGAAGACAAGTACAACAAACGAGTTGATCAAGTCTCAGTGAAGACAAGTACAACAAACGAGTTGATCAAATCTCAGTGAAGACAAGTACAACAAACGAGTTGATCCAATCTCAGTGAAGACAAGTACAACAAACGAGTTGTCAAATCTCAGTGAAGACAAGTACAACAAACGAGTTGATCAAGTCTCAGTGAGGACAAGTACAACAAACGAGTTGATCAAATCTCAGTGAAGGCAAGTACAACAAACGAGGTGATCAAATCTCAGTGAAGACAAGTACACCAAACGAGTTGATCAAATCTCAGTGAAGACAAGTACAACAAACGAGTTGATCAAATCTCAGTGAAGACATGTACAACAAACGAGGTGATCAAATCTCAGTTAAGACATGTACAACAAACGAGGTGATCAAATCTCAGTGAAGACATGTACAACAAACGAGTTGATAAAATCTCAGTCAGGACAAGTACGACAAGCTAAGTGGTCAAATCTCAGTGAAGACATGTACAACAAATGAGGTGATCAAATCTCAGTGAAGACATGTACAACAAACGAGTTGTCAAATCTCAGTGAAGACATGTACAACTAACTAGTGGTCAAATCTCAGTGAAGACATGTACAACTAACTAGTGGTCAAATCTCAGTGAAGACATGTACAACTAACGAGGTGATCAAATCTCAGTGAGGACAAGTACGACAAGCGAAGTGGTCAAATCTTAGTTACAATACGAAAAGCGAGGTGGGCCTCCAACCTTCCTTATTTGATCGGAAATCGAAATTAGATTTAAATCAATTTGCACATAATGGTGTGCAAGTATAGACAATACACAAGCCCAGACACAAGCTACACATTTTCATGATGTTATATATGTAGGTCTACTATTTTCTAATTAAATATGTCCAGACATAGAGACGAATGCCCACTCGCCACATTGTTCTAGCATAAACGACTTTATAGCCAAGAGCACATGACAGGACCTAGTCATAGGTAACGGCAGCACAAACTATTGGAGCAAGTCTACGTCTCGCGAGCCACATAACACAGAGTTGTTCTGAGAGACGAGCTCAAACGCTACAGACCGAGATGACGCTATCGATGGGAAACCAATATTATGAAATGGATATTTGAATGGAGGAAATCTTCCGTGGCGAAAGATCAACGAATCATTTCATGAGCAGAGGTATGTTTATAACACTCAAGAAAAAAATCACAAATAATCAACAACAGAAAACAAACGAAGAACAATAGATGGTCCGAAGCAGGTCTCGAACATGTAGGAGGAACACCTACTTCTCGGGCACAGCGTCTCGCCATGAGAACTAAACTCTTCCCCTGAAATAATTCACTGTCGTTATTGAACAAAGTAAATATAGGGAATACTAGATAAACTATGAAAGTCAAACATGGACCCTTACTAAATCACATTTAAGAAATATCAATACATGTGAGATGCGTTGCTTGAGAAAAGTAACAAACAACACAAGAAGAGATAGAATACCAAATGAAACTATAAGAAAAATAGTAGGAACAAAACCATGCCAAGAATATATAGAACAACAACAACTTAAATGGTTTGGCCACCTGGTCAGAATGAATCCTTACCAATCACCATCAAGGCGTTCTTCTCGAGAATGCATGGAAAAAGACCAAGAAGAAGACCAAGCAGAAGATGGATAGATGCAGTGACAGAGACATGTAACAACAAAGGAAAATCACTAATTCAGACAATTCGAGCAGCACAAGAACGACAAATGAAATAAACCACGACACCT